>JAKSZP010005773.1:0-65212 GCA_022478985.1 Massospora cicadina | reverse complement strand
AAAAATAGAAAAGATGGACTGCTGAACCAAAACAAGGTAAAGTCCTATAGGAAAAAAGAATAAAGATAAAAGAATTATAAAAGATATTTAAAAAAAGATTTTAAAATGCATAAAAAAACTGATATAGTTTTATAATTATTATTTTTATTAATTGTTCTAGGTATATGGATGATTCCGCCTATGTCATCTCTTGGGAGAGGGAGGATGGATTGCAGTAGGAATGAACAGCCCATTTAAATCAATATGAGATCGGATGCTAGCGAGGGCTAAACCTACATGAAACCACGTTCTTTGAGTGGACGCCAAGCCCTGAGAGAAAGCGACTAGGGGAAGAGAAATTGAGATGTCAGATGAAGCCAATTGCAAAACCCCAGAGTGGGGAGGAAAGCAACAGTATAAGAAGAGGCAATTGGGATATACCCCAAGTAATCTGATATGGTACCAGAGCTGGAAGATTAGTTCTGAGCGCCTGACGATGGGCTTCATCAAGGACACCGGACATGTGGGCTAGCAACGAAGAAGGTATGCTTGATGAGGGGTTGCCAAACCATGCCCCCTATCAACGCCATCAGTGGAAGATACTGATGGGAAGCGCTGGAGAAGAGATAGTCATGCAGAGAGTGGATTGCATCCTGCAAGCAATGGCTATGGGCTTCTCAGAATCTAAAGCTGAGTGACAGTGGAACCCAGGCAAGGCTGGAAGCTTCGTGGATCACTTTGAAGAACTTGGCTAGCAAAGCAAAGAGCATAAGCGTTGGTATCCCAATAGGATGTTTATAAGACCAGAGGGATTTAGTGCTTGAGCAAAAGCCTTGGTAACTTGGGCCTGAAGTTCAGTGTAGGGGAGCGAAGTGAATACTGTTACCAATGGTGAGTTCAGAGACCAGAACAGCAGGTTTGTATTATTGACCGAGTCAGAAGAGGAACTCAGAGAGAAAGTCTGACCTGACAAGAAATGAGTGATCAAGAGCAACTGGCATAATCTCCAAAGCATCTATGATGATGGTCAGAGCATCAGAAAAAGGAGCCAAATCCAGGAGAGTTTTTAAATCCAACTCTGGAATCAATGGCAGAGGAAGAATCGGCCAATAATTGTTCAAAACAATAGCCAGCCTGGTTTCAGTGGGATAGATACTGTTTCCAGTAATTAGATGGAAGGACTAGCTGCTGGTGCGAGACTAGGCGTATGAGTCCTGGAAGGACCATAAAAGAGGTTCCGCCAAGCATCCTGACTAATCTGCTTGAAGAGACGGAGGTATGGACCGGACAAACTATTCAGAAGCTGCTGGTATCACAACTCAAAATTTGACATATGAGCTGGATGAGAGGGGGGATGTCAGACTTATAAGGAAGTTGACATTATGCACTCTACAATCCATTAAGCTCCAATTTTGGAGAAATTAATCTAAAGACTAATGGGATAAGCTCTCCAAGGGAAGAATTAGAAATGACTTGAGCCAAGAGATTAAAAGAAATAACAAGGGCGAATAGAAATAAATATTTTCAATTGAGCTGTGAAACAAACATCGATGGCAAAAGTCTCCTGTATAGGATGAGGAGAAAATCAGGAAATTAAGAATGTCAGACCAAGAATTCTGAATATGATAGCAGGTCATATACCCTGACAGGGGGAAACCAGATTCAGGGACTAATATCGTCACAAGTAAATTGATCATCCCATCATGACAGTAGATTGTTGGGACCACGCTATGAGAAGACAGTAGCTAGGAGGAAGAGGAAGAACGCCATATGCTGAAGGTCGTCCAGAGTAGCATTGAGTATTGATGAGTGTACTCCGTTTGAACCAATAAAGTATTCGACCAAGTGTCCAAAGAAATGTTCTCATGCCTCAGTCCTTTTCTTGCTGGAAATCTAGGTAAGGGGGGGGATGTGTTGGGATTTTTGCCCATATTCCCAGCCTGCTAGATTACCTGGTATTTCTAGGGAAAATTCTCTAAGGCGAAGTGAATCAGAAATTAGTTGGCCCAATTTTCGGAGTAACTACATTTGGGAGATTTTGAGATATACGCCTGGTCATATCCATTGGGGATTGATCCGGACAGATACTTAAAATCTCATTGGCAGAGTTGCCAATGAAATAGGGGCATCTAATAGTGATTAACTATCAGGTGTATCAATTGGTTTGGTCAGGTAACATCACCAACTTATTGGGAATAAATAGAAAGTTGCAAGGCGAGTGATGCCATATGCAACTAGCAAATCAATAAGTTGGTGAGTGACCTGCCTTAATGGGTAATAAGTCCCATTACCTAAGCAGGTTGCTAGCCAAATATGCTGTTCACTTTAATCGAGAGGAAAATATTAGAAACACGTTTTATGACTCTTTCCATTTTAGGTCTCAAGTATGTCCAATGATGGACTCCTAGCCAGGATGGGGAAGACCATCGCTGTCAAGACAAGGATGGGTGATTTAATGGCAACATATGCTGTTCCATTGAAGAGGTGTCAACTGAGGGTTAGACAGCCGAATTCCCCACTATATATATTCCCTAGGGTTCACTATAATAAAAACAGTAATAGTTAGAGTTATATAATAAGAGTTATTCAATTCTAAGTTATACAATCAGTATATAGTTAAACTATCATCAGCTTCCATTGTGCTGTTCTGTCTCAAGGATACTATTGCTGTGGGCAATAATTGGAATACTCTCAGAGAGAAGAGTAAAGATCTGATCGGGGATCTAGAGAAGAAGGAGCCACAATTGGGGATAGCTGCTGACTGTGTGTTGGGCTGAAGAGACTGTTACTGGGGTATCTTAGCGAAGATCAGTTGGACAAGAGCAAGGGAATGAATCCCTATGAGTATGACATCACGAGCATTTAATTGGGATTCTGGCTGAGCGTTGGGCCGAAATATAGTTCATACTCAACTATGGATAATAGTCTCCATACTTATTGATTAATAATTCATTCTACTATACAACTCGGACAAAGTGCACATGGAAACCGAACATGTGCACTAGAAAGGTTACTAGGGTTGCTTGCCAATAACAACCATCAGTAAATTTTTACACCTGCCTAACTTTGATCAAGGAATTAAGGACTTTTTTGGGGATGCGTGCGTTCCTTAAGAAGTTCATGCCAAATCATACTAAGGTGGCTGCGCCCTTGTATAAGGTAAGTGGAGCAAAGGTGCTCCAGTGGTCTCCCATCCTGCAGGATGCCTTCCAAGCTGTAAAGTGCACTCTGTTGTCCACGTCCATCCTTTTCCATCTAGATCCCAAAACGGAGTTTATTGTGGCTACTGATGCCTCAAACTTCGCCATTGCAGCTGCCATATTATAAGTAGACGAAGATGGAATAGAGCATCTGGTGGAATATTTTTCTCAAAAATGTCTCTGACTGAGTTAAACTATGCCATTTATGACAAAGAGTTATGGCAGTGGTTGAGGCGCTGACTTATTGGCGTCATCACCTACATAGCTCATCCCAACACTTCCACGTATGTACAGATCACCGTGTCTTGTTGTACTACCATGCATTTCATGTCCTGACTTATGGAAAACCCGCTGGCATGAGACCCTGGCCCAATTTGTGTTTTTATAAATTTACCAAAGGCAAGGAGAATGTTTTGGCGGATGCTTTGAGCCTGAACCCTGCATTAGCTCTAGATCCTAAGAAGGTGGAGTTACACAATACTCACTTGATAATTCCACTGGGTAAGTTTGTATCCCAAAATCCCCCTCTCGACCCAAGAGTCAGCACTTGCTCCTCTGGAAAATGCACAGAAATATGGTATCTACATAAAGGTTATCCTTTCACAGCCCTTGTCAGCAGAATATACTATGATCCTCGGCAAGAGCAAGCTGCATCAGAAAGATATTACATGAGGGTACCATGTGAAGGACAAGATGGTGTGATTTCAGGGGCACCTATGGGTTCCTGCTGTACCGCTTTGCCTGGAAATCACCCAGGACCATCATGATGGGATCAACGTAGGTCATCCTGAGAAGGCGAAGATTCTAGAACTAATTCACCACAAACATAATTGGAAGGGGTTAGCCGTGAGGTTGCCAGGTATTGTAAGGAGTGCCTGGTCTGCAACCAAATGAAACCAAATCTCCATCCCCTTTCAGGATTGCTGGTTTCAGTTCAAAGGGCTGAGGGGCCTTGGACTTCCCTATCAATAGACTTCCTTGTGGCTTTACCTGCGTCTGATGGCTACAATGCCATCATGGTAGTGGTGGACCGTATTACAAAGTTTTCCCACTTTATTCCGTGTAGAAATATGGAACTGCGGCAGAAATGGCTAGGCCCTTTGTATCTCATGTGTTTGCCCTTCACGGGGTGCACCAGGAGTTATTGACGATTGGGACCCAGTTTACCTCTACTTATGGGAAAATTTTTGTATAGCTATTTAAATTCGCCCCTTCCGTTCAACTGTCTATCATCCACAATCTGTTAGGCAGACAGAATGAGTGAACTAATGCTTGGAACAGTACCTGCTGTGCTACACTGACACGGTTCATTCATATTGGGTTTCTCACCTTCCCATAGACCAGTTTAGCTATAACAACAGTCCACATGCATCTATCAGTTGTTTCTCATTTTTCGCCAACCATGAGCTTACCCACCTTCAACATGGAGCCCAGGTGTGGATCAAAATTTTAAGCAGTAATGAACTCATCAAAGACTATCAAGAAAGTACACCAGGGGGTTTCCACGATATTGGAGATGGTAATAAAAAAATTTATAAGCGGAACGCTGATGGAAAGGGATGGGTAGGTCCTGCGTACAAAGAAAGAGATTTTGTGATGCAGGATGCTAAAAACATCCCAATAAAGCAGCCATGCAAAAATTTGGGACCAAAGAGGATTGGCCCTTACTGCGTGGTTAGAAAGGTGGGCCACGCCTCATACTAGTTGGATCTTCCCTCTTCATCTGGATATTTCCTGGCTCTCACGAGAGAAAATTGACGTTGTTTGATGGCCCCCACCAGAGACTCCTGAGGCTTATCTCGTGGATGGGGTGCCAGAGTGGGAAGTGGAGAAGACTGTAGCCTCTCGCAGAGTAAGAAGAAGGCTTGTGCACCTATTATCCTGGACAGAATTTTATGCAGCGCAAAAAAGTTGGGTACCCGCGTGCAACTGTGCCCATGCCCAGTATCTGGTCAAAGTTTTACAAGAGCGTTTCCCTAAGGCTTCAGGACCCAAGTCGCAGCAAACTGTCGCTGCCACGAAGCTGTCCCCTTCCCACAAGAACCTTTCCCTGGCAAAAGCCCCTGGATGGGGTGTGGAGCCCCAAAAGAATGAGAGGGTAATGTCATGGCTAAATGACATAATTGAGGGAACAGACTGCAAAGAAAAGGCTGGTCTTCAGAAGTATAAAAAGGTCAGGTTACAAGACCATCCTAACTTTAAACATACCCTGGACCAACTCTGGGTACAGGCAAGGTATGTCCAGATTGGTTCTGGGATGTTCGTGATGCTCAGCCTGGCATTACATCCAGGGTGTTAAAACGCACCAGCTACGTCCTCAAAACTGACAATTTGTTACAAATTACTGGAGTATAGGGATTCAAAACCCGTTCCATTTATAATATTAATAAGTCATATCAAGCTAACTTATAATATATACAATGAGTTCAAAAAGTCTCAAGTTACAGGTCCCTGACCTTTGATAGCATGCGCCTATTGGTTCACCTAGGATTAGCACCACTTCCACCAAATGACAACTCTCCCCATGGTGTTTAATTGTGGTTTATCAAGACCAACCTTCTTTTTTGGTCGCCTCATTTATTAAAAACCCCTCGTTTTAGTATTTTAAGTGCACGTGTTTAGCTTTGTTTGTTGCCCTCTAACAGGTCTAATTTAGACATTTGTGAGCCCTACTTTCTTGTGGCTATGGACACCGTCCTTCTGGATGGTGCTTTATTTATCTTTTATTCAGAGGTGGGTTCCATAGCTTGGTGTGGGCCCTCGTTGTAAGTCCTGAAGACCAGCCCCTGCAACTGGATAGAAAGCAACACCCCTTTTAAACAAAAAGAGGGAATAAGGGCCAAGTGGACCCTCTGTCAAAGTTGAGTGACTTAGCCCACATGATAGACAAGCGCTGGGTGACTTCTCTCCCCCTAAGGAAGACCCATTCCCACCTCTTCCCCCTCCTCACCCATGTTTTTAAATAGAGGGATTCTGCAGAGAGATTGCGCACACCATAGACCATGGATAGGTCCCAGGAACCCCCACTTCTCATGCAAACTATCAAAATTTTTGGGAAATAGCATTAGCCAACATTGGAGCCCAGCCCGCAAATTCTGATCTGGGGGACTGGTCTGGACTGGCCAGCACTGGAATAAGATCAGGGCATGACTTGGATCTCAAACCAGTACCAATGACTCATACCAGTTGTTCCAACGCTCCAGAAAGTATCTGGGAAGTTTGATCGTGTGAATAGTCCAATTGAGGGTTTGGATTGAGTCTCGAACAACTAATTCAATGGACCTTGCCTTCTAGGACGAATCCAGAAAATATGAATCATGCAAACAGGCCAACACAGATGACCAGGACCCAGATCAGTACCATCAACTTGGTTTGGCCCCAAGAATGCAGGAAAATTTTCAAAAGTTACTCTTTGCCAAAATCTTGAGCATCACTCTACCCCCTCCTGTGCCAGCCAACCAAATCATATCTCCAAACCTCAAACATCCAATCCCATGATACCACCCTATGCAATTTATCTAATACTTAAGGTAACTGCCCTGACAGGGGCAATTGTCAGTTCATTCTCTTATCTTCTGTGCTTTATGCTTAATAAAATTCAAATTCCCCGTACAGCTTGCCACAGCCTCCATCCACCTTACTTTTTTACTAAAATTCCGCCAATTGATCTGATGAAGCGCGCTATCACCCAAGTTCTCATACCAATGTTTGCTAACTAAATTATTTGGTATCTTGACCCACCATGTGATGGAGAGTTGTAAATGTGATAAACTGCATTACCTTGCCTTGCCTTTGACAATGAAAACACTGTCTTGTTTTTTACTGTGCATCCATTTAACAAGAACCCTCCCATCTGTTCAACTGCTGAGTTTTCCAAAACCTCCTGGTTGGAGCAGCACCAGAGCAGCCCTGCCTCACCGTTCGCAGACTTGGGGGCCACAACTGGCTCAGCCACCAATGGCTTGGACCGCCTATGGGAACTGGAGCGCCCCATCCAGGGGAAGGTTTGTCCCAAACCCTCTTCGTGGGTCATATTCCACCTCCATTCTCACCTCCAATTGCGCGGTGGCTCCTGAGCTGTCCCTCTCTGGCACTCAAGCTCTCCTGTTCAAATCTGAAGGCCAGAAACTATTAACTCTGTAGGAGTCATCATCCTCCCTGCCTCTCCCACCCTTGTGAGTTTCCCCACAAGAATCACAGATGCCCCCATTTCAACCATCTGGTTTGCCTTGGGGCCTTCAGTATGTAAACAAACTTTTACTTTCATCATGTCCCCAATAAAACTCCCCTCTTACTAGTCACCTGGACCGCTAAGCCTATGGCATTCTGGGCTCTCCTTTGGGTGCTTGCGCACCCTGGCAAGAAGCCCAGTCTAATTCTTATCAGCCAAAAACATGACATTATGAAACAGCCAGTAATCTCAGCCTTATCTGCCCTCCTTGATGGCACTGGTGAAGAGTTGGCCTATGCTCTCACTCTAAACGCGCTCTCCCTCTGTGACCTGGTCTTCACCTGCTGGTTGGTGGCCTTGTTCATCCAGGCTTGCTGACATGCTCTGTTAAATTGGTCCCCACCCTGCTGAGTCTCAGCAACAAGTGTCACCCCATCCTTTAACATGATAGGGATAAGGGTCCCCCCTGTCCCTTCTGATGAGGTGGCTAATCAAAATCCTGGACGTCTTGGCTGAACTCCAGGTGCGCTTTACTACTAATGATAAAAAATCCCCACTTCCCTTGGATGCCCAGCAGAGTGTGGCTCTCCTTGACGCCCTGGATGGGGACATCCGTCGTTGGGTCAGAGGAGTGCTCCACTCTGCTGCTAAGTCTGGCAACCTCACCCCCTTGCTGGCGCTGGTCACTTCGGTGGTCCAGGCCACCATGTCAAAACTGGCACGCCTTCTATATCTTTTTACATTGGGGCAGAAAGCTATGGACATCCCCTCCCTTATTATAGCCTTCACGGTCCTGGCTCCCACTGCGCCCATCCCTGCCAAAATCATCATCTACGCCTTCTGAGCTGCCTTGGACTCCACCACGGCTGCCCATGCATCTTGGGATTCTCTCCCCAGATCCTTGGAAATTGCATTTTCAGTGGCCCATGCAACTGGGGACAGGTCCTTCTACATCCCAGCGTGTGATGTCGCAGCTCTCAAGGTACTGCATACCACCCCACCCCCTGTTAGTGGTTTCAGCCAAGGAAAGCGTCCTCCTGGACTTTCCACCCTTTGAACCCCCTCCGTGCCCACCTCAGGCATCTCCCCCTGGGGGAACCCCTGCCAGTAGCACCCCCTGTCCTCATCACAGATCATGAGGCTGGCCTGTTGGGTCCCCAGTGCTCAGAGTCTTCTTGGATTGGCGCTATTATTCCCCTGGTTGATCTCGCCTCTCCCCTGAAGAAAGCGGAGTGGGTGTACGCATCAACCCTCGCCTAACCATTTGGGACAACGAGGAAGCAAAAACCCTTCCCCAGTTACACTCTGCCACTGCGCCTCCAGGCCTGTCTCTCTTGATGATGGGTCACACCCCCTCCTCAGCTTACCTCTCTATTGCTCATCCCAATAAAGAGGATCAAGCTTACTTCCTGTTCCCTATTTCCTTTCCCTCAGAGTCAGGTGAAATCACATTAAAAGCCCTCATCAACACTGGAGCAGTGGGCAACTTTATTAAACTCATTGTGGCATAGTCTCTGGACCTGGTGACGGAGGAGGCTTCATCTATCCTGGGCGCCTCATCAGAGTCCATGAAGTCCTATCACATATGAAGCCCATTGCACTTCCCTATTCATGACTTTGGGTTTATCAACCACTTCTCAGCCTTACATGATTTGCTCTACCCTGTAATTTTGGGGGTGGTATGGTGGCGCCGCCAGCAAGTTCACATTAAACTTGCAAAAAAACTCCTTGTTGTTCACAAGCCTCAAGTTGAGTGGAGAGTTTCCCTTGCTAAAAACCCTTCCCCTGGGCACATCTCACAGCTCCTTCTACCCTCCTGACCCCACTCTAATAGACCTCCCTTCAGACTTCCCTTCCTTCCTAGCCCCTTATAAGGCCATCTTCGACATGTCACTGGAATCCAAGCTTCCTTCACACAATAATATGGTTTGTCATTCCAACTGACAGTTGATCTAGTCAAAATCAACTGCCCCCTCTACCCCTATACTGAGGAAGAGGATAAGGCTTTGGGTATTTTGCTGGACAAGATGTTAGAGAAGGGGTGGCTTATTAAGAAGTCTTCCCCTGTCGCCCCTTATAGTTTTCACTAGGAAAGCAGATGGCTCCCTGCGCCCTTGTGTCAACTTTGGTGGCGATTCTCAGCGTATAGACTTGTTTCCACTGATTCAGTTTGAACGGGTATTAGCCACTGCGCAACCAAATTGGATGATATGAAGATCGCTGACCTTATAATAAAACTCGAAAAATTATATATGGAGGTATCGCCCCTTATTTTGACCTCTATTCTAATATAAAAAGCATACTTATCTGCAACCACTTAATCACCTGGGAAAGACCTCTTCTTCAATACTCCATATGACTCTTTATATTTCAGTTTCCCAAGCTGTATGCATCCTTGTCTTAATAGTCTTCTATTCATCTTCCCTTTTCTAGAAGCTCTCATTGATATCAAATCTTGGCATAATTCCCCTCAATTCGCCGAATGGTTGTTGTTTTGATCAAATAAATTATATACCCTTTTTCTGTAAATCTTGAGACTCATCTCAATTCCCCCACTGATCCGCCAGTATGGGTAGCATATCATCCAGTCATATCAGCTTCTCAACATTACCCTCCTTTTGACTGGACGATATGCTCTTACTGTTTATATTATTGGAGGAACTTTGTGTGAACTCAGTTGATAATCTGACCCCAAGCGGATTTCTTAATAGTGTAAACATCCATGCCAGTCTTCTTGATAATCTCAAATGGGCCAACCCAAATTTTGGAGAGCTTGTTTTTTTTGTCCAAATCCATGCTGGTCGTGGAATAAAACATAGTTCCCCACAGCAAACAGTGGGAGTCCACTCCATCTCCTCTGATTGGCTGCCTGATTGCGAATCTTCTTGGCCAGACTGGTGGAGTAGGCTTCCATTTGCAGCTTGATCAATGTATCCATAATTGTCTTCAAATATCGCTGGGGATCCACACCACCAGTTTCCTCTAAACACAAATAAAGCAAGGTGGGCAGAGCCGGATATCAAACATGTAGCAGATGAAATGAGCTCTTACCAGTGGATGAATGATAGCTGATATTATATGCGAACACAGCAGTAGGTAGAAGGGCACTCCATTCTGAGGGCCGATCCTTTAACAATTTGTGGAGTATGTTCACTAGGGTTCCATTGACCTGCTCCACCATCCCATTTGATTCCAAATGATAGGGGGTGGTCAAAACACCGTAAAACACAATCAACTCATTAAACTTTGGCAAACTATGTGAAGTGAAATTGATTTCATCATCTGTCAGAATAAACTGTGGGCAACCATGTTTCTGTATCACACATTCCATAATAAACTTGGCGGTGGTGACCGCGCCCAAGTCTCTAATATCCCTGGCCTCCACTTATTGTGTCAAACGATTGATGGCAACAATTATATACTTGGATCAATAGCGCTAGTTGACAGAGGTCCCACTACATCAATGGAAACGTTGTGCCAGGAGAACTGTAGTTTAACTAGCTGGCATGTGGTTTTCTTGTGTAAAGGCTTTTCCACTTGACACTGATGGTGACAACTAACCGTTTCCAAAATGTTGTAATTCATGCTCTCCTAGTAGTCTTGGGGTCGCAAAAACTCCAGCGTTTTCTGCAATCCTCCATGTCCTACAGCCAACGAGCATCCATAATAATTGTGGGTCTAGCCAAAGGTTTAGGAAAACTCAGCATCAAGTCTCTGATCTGCTTATATAATTCTTCCCCTATGTAAAAAAGTATCCTCCCTGAGTTCATCTAATACCTTGATCACCTGCAGCGGCTCATCCTAATATTTGTTCGCTACCATTTTCTTAAAAATTAGATCAGCTAAATTCGCTGTGATAGCAACTGTTGGTAGCCGAAAAAGACAATCTACGTTTTGATGTTTGCTCCCAGGCGGTGTATAATCTCAAAAACATATTCTTGGATCTTCAGAGCCCAACGTGCAAGCTGTCCTTCCAGTTCATGCAGATTCTGTAGCCAGCGCAAGGAAGTATGATCTGTTTCTACTTGGAATCTTACCCCATGCAAATATACCCAAAACTGTTTGTAAGCGTAGATCATTGCTAAACACATTTTCTCGGTTATGATGTAGTTTTGTTTGTGACAGTTCAAGCTTCGACTACAAAAAGTGACAGGATGCTCCACACCGTCATTGTCCTTCTGGTATAACACTGCCCCTATAGCGGCGAGGGATGCGTCCATTTGCGCTATGAATTGTTTGCCAAAGTTGGTATATTAAAAATGAGTGCGCTTGCTAACGCAGTTTGCAACACATTGAAAGCGTTCTGGCATTGTTCCGTCCAATTGAAGGAAGCATTATTCTTTAACAACTCAAAAAGCGGGGCCCCAATGCAACTGAAATTCGGAATGAACTGTCAGTAATATCTGACCATCCTCAGAAACACCTGAATGTCCTGCTTTAACCAGGGTGAGTCATCTTGCTTATTGCTTCCACCTTAGCTGGCTGCGGTTTAAGCCTGTTTGAATCCATGACAAACCCAAGGTATTACAATTGTTCTTAAAAGAAATGGCACTTCCAAGGCTTAATTTTGATATTAGCAGCAGAGAGGCACTGAAATACGTGGTAAGTGGGCAAGGTGCTTTGTAAATGTCCTCAAGAACACACTGATGTTGTTAAGGTAAACTAGGATGAAGGACAGCTTTAAATCACCTAAAATCATATCTATGGCACGCTGAAACGTAGCTGGGGCGTTACATAACCCTTGTGGCATGTGAGTCATCTGGAACAACCCTGTCAAAGTGATGATCACACATTTCTCCAATTTCACTGATGGCAATTTTGATCTGCCAGTACCCTGAGATCAGGTCCACGGAGGAAAAATAATTCGCCCCCCAATCTGTCTAACGCGTCATCAATCCGTAGAAGAGAGTAGGAATCCTTCTTCATTACATTATTAATTTTACAATAGTTAAAAAACACTCAATTCAAGCCATCCTTTTTCTTTACAATGTCCACAGGTGATGCCCATGGACTGTTTGACAGCTCTAGCATCCATTTCATGATAAGTTTATCCACCTCGTCAGAAATAGCCTCATATGCCACTTTTGAACATCTAATAGGTTGCAATCAAATGGGAAGGTGATCCCCCATATCTAACCGATGTACCACCCCTTGAGCGCACCTAAATCATGATCATCATGTGCGAAAATATCCTGGTACTTTTCAAATAATGCCATAGCCTTATCTTGCTGTTCTTCCAATAATCCCATAAGCGCTTCCCAGGGAATCACAGTCAATACACCGAACAAGGAGCTTGCTAGTAGTCCGAGATCCTCCCACAAGCCAAAATCATGAATATGGCGAGCTTCCTATATAGGAACTAAGTGTAGGTAAGCCACCAATTGGTGCCTCTGGATCATTATTGTCTTCTTCTGTAAGTTGCTAGCAGCACTATCATCTCCCCCTTCCCAGGTAGCAGTAACCCTGGAGCCACATGTGGTTCAAGCTGCGAGTGCTGGTGAGGCGCCATAATTTCTCTGTAAATCCCTTTAAGGACATCAATTTCAAGGCCAGTCCATACTATGCACTGGTGTCCAGATGGTAGGCTCAAAGTGCTTGCTGCCCAAAGCGGGATCCTTTATATTTGTAAATCAGGTAGGGGAGGGTCCTGGTCCGCCGCCTCAGTCATTAATAACAAACAGGAATCACTCCATCGCTGTACAATAGATTGATTTGACTAGAGCAGGCCGGATCCATTACAGGATTCCACAAGAGGAAAATTATATGGAGATCTGTTGTCCTAAAATAATAAGAGTTTCCTCAGCTATATCTATCATGACACCAAATTTCCCCATAAAAGCTGCGCTGATTAGCATGTCATAGTTGTTACTTGGCAAAAACACCGCCAGATTGCAAGCCTGAACTGACCCAAATCATAAAGGCAACGCGCTATATGCTCCTTCCGACACAGTGCTATGCATTCCCGCGGTCCCATATACTACTCAGTGGTCCAAAACCAGTCGTAACAGAAGATTAGCCACCAACTGGGTGGAGACTATGTTCACAGGGGCTCCCATGTCTATGATAGCGCAGATTTTTGTGTTTTGAACAAAATATCGCAGTAAGTACATTCTGAGTAAGAAGAACCATCAGTATTTAGTACATATACGTCCAAGGGCTTTATGTTACTTAAAAAGGAGGGAATGCCCTTGCTGACCTGAGGATATTCACTAGCAATTTTCTCCACCAGAATGGCTACATTAACCCCTACTAAAGAGGCAACGTTTGTCAAGAAATCTGCATTGCTGGTGCTGGTCTGCTCCAGGATATGCCACGCATATGGATTCAGCACATCTTGGCGGAATTCAGGGCTATGGGGTGAACTTTTATTCTCAGAAGTGGAAGCAGGGGTATCCAATGAAAGCTGCTGGCATAACAAATCATCCGATTGAGGCTCAAATTCTACCCAAAAAGACGCTTGGAGAATTACTAGGAACAAGTGAGTTGGACTTAGCAGAGGTAGAGCAATCATCTCTACTCCGCTCAAGCTTTTCCCTGCTCAATTTTCTCAGCTGGCATTGCATACACTTGTGGTTTGTTAGGGCAATTACCCGCATAATGCCCACTTTGTCCGCACTGGAAGCAAGTGTTCATAAAAGGTTCACATATATAGCTTGTGATTGAAGGACAAGTTCAGAAGTTGCTGGTATGGTTCCAAGGTCGTGGACGAACTGGTGAAGCGTACAAGGGCTAAAAGGGGTCAACTGACTCATATGAGGGATAATACGTTCCAGCGGCTGATAACCCAGTCGCTGTGGCCTTTATCCTGAAGAGTTTGGAGCGGAGACAGCAGAGATTTTGGGCTATGTTGGGGGCACTGATCATGTCAGAAAGTCGACGTAAGGTGTTCACAATTCTGATAAGTCTGACATCTCCTTCCAACATGTGAGGCATAGCATTATATAGTTCCCAATGTGGTTTGACAGCCACTGTCATCACTATACTGACATCCTCGGCGGATAAAATGTTAGCTCCAAGTAGGACATGGGCTTCCGCCAAAAAACTCTTAGCAAATACTAGCAATGTCTCATTTTGTGGAACTGTATAGTCATTAAGTCAGCTTTCCATTAAGCCATCTTGGTAGCGCCCCCAAACAGCTGGAGAACAATCGCTTTAATGTCTTCATAGAATATTGAGCTATTTGGAATGTAACAGGTAACTTGATCAGCGCTTTCCACATCAAAGGCGGGCAGCAACAGTTCTGCTTTTTGTCAATTGGTAGCCCCTTCCACAGAAAATTCAAAACGCTTAAGTAACCATGTAGATTGCCATAATGACTGAAAGGTGGTAATTTTTTGATTTAAATGACTTCGCCTTGCTTCAGGTTCCTACCGCAAGGAGAAGGTGAACTAGTGTCAGAGCAACTATGGGAACCAACCCTTTGTGCGTTATCATATAGTTGGCTGGACAGACTCGAATCCATCAAAAAGGACTCAGAAGAATTGATGTCCCACAGGGGGTCCATAATAATGACCGAGGGACATTTGTTTGCTTATCCATAACATTCTTCCCCTGAATCACCACTAACTGCCCCGCTTCCCCAGGCTCCATAATGCCCCTCAAAATGTTCTTTGATCAACTGCTCCACTTTAACCAAATAACATTTGCATTGTCCATCCTGAAAATTCCTGTTGCAGCGTTTCATACTGATGTTGCAACTCCCAGTGGAATTCTTTCTCAACGTTCAGTTTCTACTCCACAGCTTATAATCGCAAGAGGACATCTTTGACTATGTTTTGTAGGTGGGTGTGTTGCTGGCTAGCATTATCTGCTTGTTGATTGGCGTTGTTTATTTGGTTAAGGAGGGAGGCTTGTTCCCAAACCAATTCCTCGTTGGCCCATCAAAGGGTATCAAGGCGTCCTTGCATATCCACATACTCTCTTGTCTCACCGATTGGAAGAGGGAAGGCTCGTCAGCCTTCATCCTGACTAACAACTTTAAGCTGTGTAACCCAACGAATAAGCTAGAGATATTCAGGAGACGTTGACCAAAGGATAAGTGTGTTATCTGCCATTTGCTGGATAATCCATTTGATATGAAGTTGGGTTACATCAGCCAATAGAGAGCCAACTTGGTCTGCCACTTGCCATTACATCAGTGTCATTTTTTCGCTAAGCTGAGTAATCATGGCTTTGAGAGCTTCCGCTCATTTGGCTAGCCCCGTCATAAAGTTCTTGGTGTTATTCCCCAACGACATTACGTCCTGAATCCACTTCACCAATAGCCATGCTGATCCAGCAGCTCTCTTATTACTCAAGGTTATTCTATGTTCAACTGTGGTACCAAAATGTCCAATTGACAGAAGATGTCCCCAACATGATGGTCCATCCGTACCAGCGCCTCTTGGACCTTCAAAAATGAATGAACGAGGTGGTCAAGCAGGAGACAAGTATCATTTTGCTGTGCTCAAGCAAACTGTAATACATCTCCAATTTCAATATTATGGCGAGCCAGCATATGCAGTAGCTGGTAAATCAACAGTTACACATAAGCAACTAGATATTCCTAGATTCTGTGGGTACCAAGGCGGCAAGCCAACCCAGTTGTAGTTGCATCCAAATAAGACATTTACAGGGCGTATCGATTTTCTTGGTCTCATATGTCATATAATTAACTCAGGGCGTTTTCCCCAGCTTCATCTTTGTATAGATGATATCTGTGCAACAGCCACTCCATGATATTCCGCAGCTGCTGAGGAGTCACATTTGTGTAGCGTCCTTGTTGGTCAGTCATCAGCTAAGGGCAATTCTCTAATTGCATATTGATAATAACTTCATTATCACCCAGTTTGGTCACAGTAAATAATATCAATTTGTTGTTAGGTGCCTCTCGTGCTTCTTCAGCATACTGCGCATGGAATCTGATCAAATTATGTTGGAACAAATGAGGACATATCATCATATCCTATTTTTGAAAGGCTACAGTTGACTAGTGGCCCCCTGCAGTGAGCACCACTGTCAATTATCAGCATATAGATTTGTTACCGCCAAGTCAGTTTACACGGGTAAAAGCCACTTCACAACCAAATCAGATGGTATGAAGATCGCCAACCTTCTAATAAAACTTGATAAATAATATATGGAGCTATCGCCCCTTATTTTGACCTCTATTTTAATATAAAAAGCATACTTATCTGCAGCCACTTAATCACCTGAGAAAGACCTCTTCTTCAATCCTCCGTGTGACTCTTTATATCTCAGTTTCCCAAGCCAGATGCATCCTCAGCTTAATAGTCTTTTATTAGTCTTCTCTTTTCTAGAAGCTCTCATTAATATTGAATCTCGGCATAATTCCCCTCAATTTGCCAAATGGTCATCATTTTGATTGATTGTAATTTGTATACCCTTTTTCCATAAATCTCGAGACTCATCTTGATTCCCCCTCCAATCTGCTAGTATGGGTAGCGTATCATCCAGTCATATCAGGCTCTTGAAATATGGCCACCTCAACAACATTACCATCCCAGACCCATACTTCTTACCCTTAGAGCTAACCATCCCCAAAGCCATTGCCCAGTCCTGCGTATTCTCAAAGTCGGACTTGGTGAACGTCTATAATCAGGTGAGGATGGCAAGGGGACAGGAGTGGCTTACAGCTATTCACACTCGCCAAGGTCTTTTCCAGTTGAGGGTGATGCCTTTCAGACTGAAGGATGCCCCAGCCACCTTACAGCGCCTCATTGATGAAGTGCTGGAGGGCTTGCACTTCTTATGCGCTGTGGCGTACATTAATGGCATTTTGATCCATCCCCCACACCAGAGAAACACGCCAAGGATATAGAAACGGTGGTGACAGCCCTCCACAAGGCAGGGATTTTCGTAAAACCCTCCAAGTGTAAATTTTTCAGGGATGAGGTTAGCTTCTTAGGTAAACTTGTCCTGAAGGATGTTTATGATGACCCCCTGCAAGCTCGAGACTATCCAGTATTGGACCACCCCAACTACACAAAAGCAACTTTACAGCTTTCATGGAACTGCCACCTTCTTAAAAAAATCCCCAGCTCTCGCCTAATTGGCGGCACCCCTGCACCCCCTCACTGGGAAGAATGCACCTTTCAAGTGGTCCCCCAAGTGCCAGAAGGCCTTCAGTCCATTAAAGAGGTCTTCCTCACAGCCCTAGTCCTGCGGCATGCTGATACCTATCGCCCCTTTATAGTAACCTGCGATGCCTCATCATTGGCAGTAGGTGCCGTGTTGCTACAGGAGCATGAGGGAGACAGGCACCTGGTGGCCTACTACTCCCATAAGTTCACCTCAACATTATTAGCGTGGCAATATATGATAAAGAGCTAATGATAGTGGCGTGGTCACTCACCCACTGGCGATACCTCCTGCAGGGCGCCAAACATGAAATCACCATTTGAACAGACCATAAGGAGTTACTCTACTACCACAAACCCCAGAAGCTAGGGCACCAGCAAGCTTGCTCATACCAGGATCTATGCGGGTTCCATTTCAAGTATGAATTCATAAAAGGACCCCTTTATGTTTTGCTGGGCATGCTCTTCCAAAGTCCCTCCCTGTCTCTTAATGGGGGAAGACCCACTGAACCTTATGACTGTAGTGCCCCCCTCCCAAATCCTCTCATTGGCCTCCCCTACAGTATCCTTTGCTGACCTGTACCCAAATGTCCTACTCCTCCTCCGTTTCCTCGCCTCCCAAACCTGTTTCCCTGAAGGAATAGAGCATTTTGCTTACTTAGAGTCCATGAGTCATAAGAAAGCTCCATATTTTTTGAGGGATGGAACAATCTGGTTTGGGTCCCTCCTCCCTACGTAGCTATGCTTTTAAGGAACATCATGTCCCCAGATAGTTGGACACCCTGGCAACAAAAAGTGTGCGGATCTCATAAAGAGAACTTACAACTGGCCTGGGTACTCAAAGGACATTCCCGCCTGGATCTCCCGTTGTGTCGCCTGCGCCTGGGCAAAATTAAATCATTCCAGAAAGAAAAGTTTGTTACTCCCTTTGGAGCAGGCTGAGGGACCATGGACCTCGGGCTCAATGGATTTCATTATAGAGCTCCCACCTTCCTTTGGCTCAGATGAGATCATGGTAGTTGTAGACCAATTCATCAATTTTGCACTCTTCATCCCCTGCTTCTCTTCTATTACTGCGGTGGAGACCAAAAATTTATTTGTCAACCATGTCTTTGCCATGTTTGGTCTCCCCAAGGAGATAGTGAGTGACAGGGGACCCCAGTTCACTCCCCAGTTCTGGAAAGAGTTGTTAACCATCCTCATCATCAAGCACTGCAGATCCACAGCCTACCACCCCCAGTAGTGATGGGCAGACTGAACGGGTGAACCAGGCACTGGAGCAGTTAATGCGCTGTTATGCGGAGGCCTTGTAAGACACCTGAGCCAAGGATTTTCCCTTAACACAGTTTGCGTACAACAATTCTCTCCATTCCATAACCAATTTCTCCCCATTTAAGGCTACTCTGGGGTATAACCCCTCTGTTCAAATTGGCCTCAAACTCTCATGAGCAGTTCCTGCTGCCATGGACTGCGTAAGCTCACTCTGCGAGATGCACAAACTGGTCTATGAACACTTGGTGAAGCTATTGAGGACTACAAGAAGTTTGCTGATCAGAAGCATCTCCCAGGGTATGAGATTAAAGTTTGTTCCCTCATCATGTTAGATACCCGCAACCTTCACCTGAAAGCTCCCACCTGTAAACTAGCAGATAAAAGCTCAAGACACTTTGAGGTTGAGAAGGATTTAGGCAATGGAGCCTACCGTTTGAGACTGCCTACACACTGGAAGCAGCACAATGTCTTCCATACCTCCCTCCTAACCCTCTTCAAAGGGGAAAGACCAACATCCCCAGAGCCAATTGTCATTGGGGAATCCTAGAAAGTGGAGGTGGAGGCTATTCTGGCTTACTGGAGGTCCTGCTGATCCGTTCAATACTTAATTGCTTGGAAAGGCTACCCCTCATATGAGAACAGCTGGCTGAATGCGCGCAATTGTGCAAACTACAAGGACCTAGTAGAGTAATTCCACACTTCCCACCCAGCAGCCCTTCATCCTACCCAGAAGATCGAAGCCATCCTGGCCATAAAGCTACCAGAATGGCACAAAAATTATGCCTTGGTCCATGCTACCGGTGTTAAAATCCTCCCTGTCAAGAAATGAAAGGGTAGTGTTAGTCCTGGAGACCAGGCCCTGCAACTGAATAGGGAAAAACGCCCTTTTCAAACAAAAAGAGGTCACAAGGGGCAAGTGACCCTCTGTCACAGTTGAGAAACTTATACCATGTGGTAGATGAGCACTGAGTGACTGCTCTCCCCCCAAGGATAAACCATTCCCACCTCTTTCCCCCTCCTCAACCTTATAAAGTTTACTAAAGGGAGTCTGCAGAAAGATTGCGCACACCAGAGGCCATGGACAGGTCAATGGGACCCCTCAATCCCCAGGAAAACTATGTCAAAAATTTTGGGGAGATATCATTTAGTAACATCGGAGCCCAGCTTGAAAATTTCAATCTGGGGGAGCCAGTCCGGACTGGACAGCACTGGAATCAGATCAGGGCACAACTTGGATCTCGAACCATTACCAAATGACTCATACCAGTTGCCCAATGCTCTGGAATGGATCTGGGAAGTTCATATCATGTGAATAGTCCAATTGAGGGTTTGGACTGAGTCTCAAACAACTCAACCCAATGGACCTTCCTCTTGGGACAGATCTGAAAAATCTGAATCAGGCAAACAGGCTGATTTGGATGACCAGGACCCAGATCAGTACCATCAACTTAGTATGGATTAAGAATTTGGAAAAATCTGTAAAAGTTTTTTTTTGATTTTTGCCAAAATCCTGAACATCACTCTAACCTGCTCCATGCCAGCCAACCAAATCCCATCACCAAACCTCAAACATCCAATACCATGATACCTTCCCTATGCAAATTTATCCATTACTTAAGGCAACTGCCCTGCCCAGGGGCAGTTGTCAGTTCTTTTCTTATCTCCACACTTTATTCTTAATAAAATTTGTATTTCCTGTACAGCTTGCCGCGGCCTCCATCCACCTTTTTTACTAAAAATTCCGCCAAATGATCCAATGAAGCACGCCGTTGCCCAGGTTCTCATGTTGATTTTTGCTAAATGGATCATCCAGTCAATTGAACCCACCACACAATAGTAGATCAAGACATGATAAACTCCCTTGCCCCTGACACTGAACCTGCTGTCTCATTTGTTACAGGCATCCGTTTGTCAAAAACCCTCCCATCCATTCAACTGCTGAGATTTCTGAAGCCACTCCCCAGTTGAAGCAGCACCAGAGCAGCCCTTCACCGCCATTTGTGGACTTGGGGGCCACAATCAGCTCAGCCGCTGATGGCTTGGCCTGCCTATGGGACCTGGAGTGCCCCGTCCAGGGGAAGCTAAGTCCCAACCCCATTGTTGGTTATATTCCACCTCCGTTCTCACTTCTGATTGTGCGGTGGCCCCTGTGCCATCCCTCGCTGGTGCGCAAGCTCTCCTGTTCAAATCTGAAGGCCAGCAACTGCAAACACCAGAGGAGTTGTCATCTTCTCTAACTCTACCAACCTTAGAGGTGCACCCACAAGACTTGTGGTTGCCCCATTGCAACCATCTTATTTACCTTGGGGGCCTTTGGTATGTTAATGAACTTTTACTTTCCTCACAACCCCAATAAAACTCCAATCTTACTAGTCACTTGGACCGCTATGCCTATGGCATTTTGGGATCTCCACTGGGTGCTCGTGCACCCCAACAGGGAGTCCAGTATAATTCTTATAGCTGAATCCATGACTCACCCCCACCTCTACTAGAACTGGAGCGTTATAGGCTCTCTCTTGACATTGCATTGGTATTCAAAATGGACATCTTGATCTAAGGTAACATCCACATTCAATTAGCTCTAGTGTTCCAGCAGGGTTCAATCCTCACCCCAAACATAAGATTCACTTTAGTGTTACTCAAACTTAACTAATTTAATCCTAATGCTTGCCTTTTACTCATGGTTGAACATGTATGGGATCTGTTAGCTAAAATAAGCATCTGGAGATACCCCATAGATCAATTTTCAATTGAGGGCACCCCTATGGAAGCCCTCTGTTTACATAGGGGTTTAGCCCTGCAGCAATCATCTTATAAAATTTCAGAAATCTATAAAGTCTGGGTAAATTTCTTCAAGTATTTTTCTGCAGATTCATATATGATTGTTGCAGTGGCCTAGAAATTTCAATATGGACGAGGAGAGCAAATGGGGTGGGACAGCTGTATGAGCTCTCAAATTTCACTTTGATCATTTACTTATTTTTAAAAAAATTTAAAAAACTTTTAATCTCAAACGCATTTTACTCACGCCAAACCTAACATGTGTCAAATTGGTTGATGCCTTCTGCCCTCACGTGGGGTGGCAGTGAATACCTCCTGGCATTTATTGGCTGCTGCAAAACGCGCACGGGCCGTCACAGATAGCCTTAAACACTTTTAAATTGCTATGTACCGCCTCAGGACCTAGCTCACCACCTCGCATGCTCCCAAAAAGTGCTCAGAAGCCCTCTGGTGCTCCCTTGGAGCAACCTGTATTTCAGCCTTTAAGGTTGAGTATGGAAAAACTCTTACCCTATGCGAGCATGGCCATCATCCAGATGGCCACAGCAGTTTACAAACCTGCTGGATCTATAGATTTCCGCCCATTTAAGGGTTACTTTGATCTTGTCTTCTTGTGTGAAGCCCAAGCCATGGCAGCAGCACAGCTAATTTTAATTTATAAAAAAACTCATATATAACCATTGTTAACTTGCTGTTAAGATGAGGCCATACTGGTGGTCCAGTTTGCCAGCTTGTCCTCCCAATTATCTCCCAAACCTCTCTGCCATGAGCTCATTGAGGGCTTGGCTGTTTATGGAGCCAACCCCATGGTGCTTTTGTGGTTCCAAATGCACTGATAATCTTGCTGGGCCTTGCGCATTTGTGATGATCTGCCCCTTCTGTTGTGACACTCACCTCGCGTTACCCCATGCACTGTGATCAGATCCACTACTGATCATCCCTTCTAGCCATGTGTTAAAAATGGCTGTGAAATTTTTTTCCCTTATGCTTTGTTCTTGACCACTCAAAGTGCAAGTGTCCAGAGTTTATTGATGAAGCCACTTTTGCTGATCCTCCTTATGGCATCACCCTGCTACTTATTTTGATTAATTTTTTTGAATGGGGATCAATTCTCCCCAACCCTCATCTGCTCTGCACTATTCACACCGCTCTGATAACCAAGTTTTAACTGCCGGAACCATTACTGAGCAAATGGTGGATCATGCGCCAGAGGATTTTCTGTGGTACACTGTGCACAGCCAATCAGAATCTGCCACCCAACCAACTCCCATCACTGGCACAGAGCTGGAAGTATCAAATCCTTTTGAGTCCCTAAATAAATAAAATTATGTTGAACATGAATCAGAATTGAATCTGACGTTAATTGGGTGAAATTCTTAAACAACCCTCCAATTCAACTCCCTACCACTGTTACCATCTTTCAATAGTTTCCCAGATTACAGAAATATTTATCAAAATAATGTTGATGAAGCCGCTGCCCACTAACTCCCTCCTTTACTAAGCCCTCTATATGGCGATTAAGCCACTTTGTGAGGGGTTTTTCTAAACTAACTTTCCTATAGTTTTTCCTAAAGAAGAAAAGTTTGATATTGAAGAACTAGCATATGCATCAGGCTGCACATGTATTTATGTAGTGAGATAATCACTGTTTGACCCCAACTACTCTAAAACCTGTCAACGCATCAATCCATCGACTTGTTGCCAAAAATTAATAACTTTTCCAAATACCAACTTGCCCAATATGGTGAGGCAAAGCACACCGCTGGTTTGATTGACAAGGAGTAGCCTCACCTCTTTCTTTGAGTTTAGAAGCCCTAAAGGACTCCTAGGGCAGGCAACTTTGCAGGATGAAGGCCTGGGGTACTGCACTCTACTGCACTAGGGCTGCGCTAAAATAAGAACCACCAAATGTGGGCCCATCCACTATTTGGGTGTAGCTTTCAATAACTGGATACTGACATATTCTCGCCCTTTTTATGTACTGAGAAGACCGTCTGCACCAGCCAAGGTAGGCGATATGCCTCTCATCTCCCTTTCAGGAGACAATAACTGATGTCCCTCAGGTTTAAGGCCACTGAGGGAGAGAATCCTAATCCAGTCCCTTTGGCATCTGCTTTTTTAAAGGAGTTTTTCTCTTCAGACCCTTTTTTCCACAAAGTCATAAAGTACTTTTTAAATTAATTGCAATTTTCTTGCATAATCATTTTCATCACCAGCTGCTCATTCCAACTTAACTGGCAGCCAGCTGAGCTCAGGCCAACTCAGCAAACAGAGGCATTTATTGTAGGCAGGTGCACCAAAGCGCAACCACCAGGATCCCTCCCTTGTCCTGGGGTCCACACCTGCACAACCCAGCTCACGGGGAAGCCATTTGACAGACATCATGCCTGACTAGTACTCCCCCTTCCTGCCCATAAACTCCCCTCAGGGAGTGTTAGATACCCACAAGAACAGCTCTGCACAGTCATCAGTACCATCCTGCACCTCTTTCAGGCCACTATAGGACCCAAATAATGTGCCTCTCTAGATTTTATTGTTCACTAATCACCCAGTCTCCATGGCCTTTCTCCAGTTGAGCCAGTAGTAGGCCCCAGATAACCTTATCTAGCTCCCTTTCACCTCTTTCTTTCTATACCCCACACTGCAGACGCTCTAATCCCTTTTTATCTGCCTTTGCCTGCCACCTGAAGAAACTGGTGCTTGATGAAATTCCCCTGAGCCCTCTTCCCCTTTTAATATGATGCTTAAGCTAACGCCACAGCACTATGCCGTTAAGTTTTTTTCTTATAATCCATTTGTTTGGCATCCAACAAATAAAGATACATTGAGGACCCCCTTATAGATTGAGCACCACTATGACTAAAAAAGAGATAGGACAGACTCTACTCAACTCTCATTTAGGGTATGACCTAAATCCTAAGATGGTGTAGGAAATTTTGCTCATCTTACCAGACTCTTAGATTACCTTTGGATTGTTAGGGGTAAATTCCAGATGGTGAGTAAATTAAATATTATTGACCTTGATTTTGGGCTAATAATGTTTGGGGGATTTTAGGTAATTTCCCACGTTCAGATCTGTTGGTAACCAATTTGGGTGAATGCTTAAGATCTCATCGGGCAGAATTGCCAGCAAAATGAGTCATCTGTTAGTTGATCAACGTTTAACTATCTGGTGTACTTATTGGGAACAGTCAGGTTTCATCACCAACTGATTGGGAATTTAATAAGCAAGTTGCAAGGCGAGTGTTGCATCTGCAACTAAAAATTAAAAAGTTGGTTCATGACCTGCCATAATGGGTAACAAGCCCCAATACTTAAGCAGGCCACTGCCAACTATGGTTGATTTTCTGGGATTGAGTGGGAAGCGTTAGGGACACATTTTCTGACTCTGTCCGTTTTAGGTTTCAAGGATGTCTGACGAAGAAATCATAACCAGATGGAGAAGACCATTGCTGGTGAGACGTTAAAGTGAACTTTGATGGCAACGGATGCCGTTTCATGGCTTAGGTACCAACCAAGTGTTGTGCACTGAATTCCCTCCTAAAATAACCTGGTCTTTTACTTATTGAAAACACCAAGTTAAATGAATTCATTATTGTGTTAAGTTCTATTCATCTTCAGGAAATTATTGCCGTGTGCTTTTGTTGGGGACTTTTTTTTGTATAAAGAGTAAGGTTTGAGGATCCTAAGAAGAGAAGCTGAACTTAGATGGGAATTGCTGCAGACTTTGTAGCACAAGAGGAAAGGCCGTAACCTTCTGGATCTGAGCTTGGAACAAGTTAGGCGAATAAGGGTAGAAGTACCTAAAATGACATTAAGAGTATATCATGGAGAAGTACAGGTCTAGCATTAGACCTTAATGGGTTATCTATTCAACTACAAATAATAGTCTTCATACTATTATCAATCAACATTTATTTACTATCAGACAACGCGATTATGCAAATATTGAACCAGTGCAGTTAACCTCCTGGGAACCTTCAATCAATAAAGAACCCATGATTTTAACAGATGGGTAAGAGGGAGAGCCTTAGGGTAGTCCCATTCTTTAGTTCAAAAGGAATGAAAGATTTTATTAGCTTAATAGATGGGTCCTGGAACCTTACGCCAGCTAGACTCTGCTACCTTTTTCCTTATAAGACGCCTGCTCCTATACCACCCTTCCTAAATGATTGTATGTTGAGAGGATTAGGCTGTTGCATAAAGAATCCCATAACTACACTATCAAAATGATAAGTTTACTCCAGTTTTTCTCCCTTATCCTGCGTCCCAATTCTTATAAAATTCTTCAAATACCCCAAAATTTACTCCCCTTTTATTTTAAATAGCTGCAAACCTGTTTTAAGCCCAGGTGGTGAGCATTTTTATGTATAAGCTGGATTACTCAGCATTACTTTTGAGAGATTTTTGATAAAGTAACTGTTAGTATCCCGCGACCCACCTATACTGCATCATTTTTCCATTTATGTCCTCAGATCCACCACCTGCTGCCCCAGTGTGTGGCAGCGGTGCTCCACCTGCTAGCGTGTACCGCCCAGCAGGCAAACGCATGCAGACGGGTTCATCCAGTCCGCCTAATACAACTGGCTGCTTTGTCCCTCCAAAAGACTTAGCATTGCACCTCGCATGAGTCCAACCAACCCACCCTCACCCCCTAGCCTTACCTCAATCCAATATCTTCTTTTGCCTCCATGTCTAATATGGACATCTATTTCCATATGCTGACAAAGCAATTATTGAGCTGGCAACGGCCACCTTTTCATCAACAAGTTTTATTGACTTTCGCCCTTATAAGGGCTATTTAGATATTGGATTCCCCACGGAAGAGGACGCGGCCGCTACAGCAATCAAGCCTTTTAATTACAAAAACATACCCATTACCACCACCCAAACTCATCTCCCCAATGATACCACACTTGTGGTGACCTTTACAAACCTTCCATCCCACTTTCCTCCAAAAACACTATATGAGGAGTTGATGTCAAAGGCTGTCCACTAATGGCACAAAACCCATACTCCAATTCCTTGTCCCAAGTGGTGATGAGCGTCTAGCGGTACCTCAGGCAATGGCCACCATTACCCCTCACCAGCTAACCATAGCCAAGCACATCCCAACACATGCCTATATCCCATCCACACCTAACCATTTATTTAGGGCTCACACCAACAACGTTTGCACAATTTGCCCTATGCCATGAGCTGGATCATACAAAGAAAGTATGTCATTAAAATTCAAAGAATGAAACACTCCCAAATCTGCCCATGAGTCCACACCAACAGCGTTCAAATGGGGATTTTGGCTGCCCCCACCCCACCAGGCCATGCGATCATCAAATCCAAAGAAAAATTTAGCAACCCATGCCCAAGCCGGCCAATTTACACCCATGCCAACCAATCAGGCACAGGGTTGGGCCCAAATTTAATCCAACCAATTTCCCACCCCAAACCTACCCAACCCAAGCCACGTATCACCAAAACAATCCTACTAAACCAAAATTCCTTGGGACTTATTGGATGAAGTGAACATGTCTGGTGATATTGCACCTCCACTGGACTCCCCATTTAATTTAGAACTTTATCTAAATACAGACTTTGATGCCCCACTCCCGCCTAAACAATTTGTCCTCAAACCCACAACTACCCCTTTCCTGAGTGACCATCAGCTAGCTTAGCAGGGTGGTTTCACCTGAAAGTTTCCATCTCTGCAAAGCTGTGGTAGCCTCTGTCACTGAATGAAAGAAGGGCTGCATATCACTGAATTGCATCCTGATTTCCATGATAGTGCAGAAGAAGAAATCAGCTGACTAATAGAAGCTGCCACCACTGCTGTCAAGCATGTTGCTGAACTGGCAGATTTCCCCATCCACACGCATCACAAGAGCCAACATTACAAAGTATTCCAGATTCCCAACGACTGCATCCAAGTAGAACAGCAGTATGCCTAACTCATAGAGGCGATACTCCAGGCCCTAATTGTTGATCTCAATGGCTATCTACTTCACCTTGACCCTCATCCCACGGATGTCCCATCCCCTTAGCTATCAGCATTGGTCCACCTCTTCAATGACGAAGCTAAAATCATAGCTGAATATGAGAACCTGACTGATCCCCCTCCCCCTCTGCCATGGTGGGATAAGCGGCTCGCTGCTGGGCCACCTGGTAGGATATTTTTTCATCCTTTTGTGTCTCGCTGTCCAGATCAGGTTGTTGATTCATATTTTTAGTTTGTTTCATCGGAATTTTTTGTTTTGTATTGTCCATCCCCTGGTTAGCATATCTCAAATAAACTTTAACTTTTAACTTTTTGATTACTCAGCATTGCTTAATTTTATATATTACCAAACGTTACAAATTTATATTCTGCTCTTATATTAGTAGATGAAATAGCCAATGTTACGTCTAAGAAGTAAATATATCTATTGAACTAATTAAATAAACATCAACAGTATAGAAAACCTATGAACATATTAAATTGAACAAACAAACACCAACAAACGTTTTTTAATTATATATGGTTGTATATAGTGACAAATGATATATCTTTCACATTATATCTTATGTAGAAATAATCAGTATTATATATGTTTATAAGGAATACTTATAGCATTTCAACTAATGGCTGTGGGTGTTTAGTTAAATTAAGCAGGTTCATTTTTGCAAAGCAGCTCAATGTTATTCATTTAATTTGATTATAAATACATAAAATGTGACTTCTTCTTCATTAATTACTTTTGATTTAAAATTAATTAATATAGTTGATTATATGAAAAGTACAAAAATCCTATTATATTATGGCTGATGGACATCTATCACATTATAAAAATGAAACTTTAATTCCTGAGGCAATAGCTTTTAGGAATGAAACTGAGAATATAGGTTAGGTTAATTGAAAAGTTTAACTTTTTATTCTATTATGACTGATGAAATTTACCACGTTAATTTTATATAACATTTTAAGGTAAAAAAAATTTTGCTATAAATTTAGAAGAACTATGCAAACTCTGACTCTCTTTTTAATTCCTAATATCCATCTGAAATTTAGCATTATATAATGTTGATTTAGCACCAGTAAATTTGATATGGAGCATGACTCAAATTGGGAAATTAAAAAGTATATTGAAAAGTAAGTTTTTGGTAGCGGCTAATTAAAGCATGACCTACATTTCTCCAAAAATAACCTTTGTGACAATTTTATGACTTGCACCTTTAATTTTTCCGCTTACTTGATTACAAAATACAAAAACATTCTTTTTCTATAGTATTATGTTTTTCTATTTTAATTTACTTGGTGAAGGCTAACCATGGGTTGGGAACTTTCTAATATAGTGATAAAATATAACAAAAATATTAATATAAAAAATATAAAGGACACCCAAGAGTGTTTGTAGCCCCTCCTGTTGTCAACCAGGACCGCCAGATTTAGGTTTTGGGAGCATTCATGCCAGCTCTAAGGAATGAATATAGCATATGTAAAGGGATGGATCAATGATTAGGAGCCATATTGAAAACCATAAGTTGATTAACCTTCTGTTGCATGGGGTCATGTTGCCAAACAATCATGCCTAAAAATGTTCTGATATATGGGTATGAAAACGATTGATAGCTTCAAGGAGGGTAGGAGTTGTTCAAGATAAAGAATCCAATACCATAGTATGGATTTCCCATAGCGCTATTGATAATATTAGCACATGGAGAGATTTATGGATAGATGACTCTATGTTGAAATCAAACATGTTTTAGACAGGCTGAATACCTGCCCATTGTCCTGGCGGAATGGTCGCATACCCTCCTTCGAAATAGCCACAGATGGTGGACATTTCTCTAGGCGGTGTACTAAACTTCCAGATTGGCTGCATACAGTGCATAAAAATGGGCGGTGTACATTGCTCCACAGTGTGGTACACTCTCTGCATGCATCTCCACACTTTATAAGAATCTGGGATTGTAATAAAGGATGATGTGTGTATCTCCAGATCATCCTTTGGGTTTCTGGATTTTAGCTTATGTCAATTATATCAAGATAATTGATTCTGGCAATGGTACTTAGATTATGGTGTATCATGATATTTATAACCAATTGGCCATGAACTTCTTGTCTGTAAGTTAAAATTGGGCGGCCTCATTGGCTAGTCTTTCCAGATATGTAGATCTTCCTTTCCAATCTTCTCATGGCTAGAAGTAATCATCTAAGATTTACAAGGGTGCCATGTGAACCTGCAGCGATGGGTGAGATGTCATATATATAATCAACAAGCTTGTATGATTTGCTTTCCTAGGTGGATAGTGCATGCAAAGTTTTCTCTTGCTGCATGGGCCCAATGTAGGTTGCAGATCTGGACTAATTACCTGGGCTATTCAGGTTCCTAGTATCTATGATGTCTTTTATACATATTTTGTTAGTCCCACACCTCCATTATGCATAAGGTCTAATAAAATTTTAAAACGCATAGGGGCTTTCTGGCCATATCAAAGACACAATTGTATTAGGGCATATACTGTTGAAAAAAGATGATGTTGAAAAGGGGATTGCAAGTGCCATGAACCAAATAATTGATAGTATCGTTTAGTTGGCAATCACAACTCAGCAAGTTTGACTTGTGAGTTGTCCATGAAGGGAGGCTATGCGTTTTGTTATCTTGTACAAAGGTGATTTTCCATAATGATGTTAGCGTACCCTCCAAATTCAAACCATACTCCTAAGTGGTGGACAGGTCCAGCAGCTGGCTTGAAAGAAAGTTAGCTCAAGTGGGGTAATTGAAGAATTTTATTTATTATACAGGTGAGGAGTTTCTTGGGTGTCTTAATCCGCTGGCCCAAGTGATGGTACCCAATGGATATGATTTTTCCTTGAAGGATAATTAAAAAATTTTCTGCATTAAGCGATGTATTTCTTATGATAGAGTATAATTTTATTGCCTTCTCAAATATGCTAGTATCATAATTGTTAAGGATACATACCGCACGGTTCTCTGCAAAAGCCAAATTTCTTAATGGTGGTTGGCCATGGATGTTGACTCCAGTAATGTGAGCATTTGTACTGCGGGATTAATTGTTCAAGGCTAAAATTACATAATAAGGGGCTTAGAGGATTACCTTGACGGAGTCCCCTCTGTGGGAAAACTAAATTAGTTAAAAACATGATCCACGTACAGCCATAGTGGATTAATCAGTAAACAGCATCACCCAATTTATAAATCTGGTTGAAAGTTTAAACTTCTAAAGGCAGGCCCTCAAATAAGTCCTGTTAGACCTGTTATAGGCTTTCTGTTGATCTAGAAAACAAGTGCTCCTGAAGGTTTTGAGATTGGCAGACATTAGCAACTGTTTGATACTATTCCATATGGATATTCTGGGGAGATCCAGATTGTGAAGGGTATATCACTTTAGTTATAAAAGTCTAAATTCTGAAAAAAGCATTCTGAGCATCATGGCATGCATTGCAGCCAACATGCACCCGCTCAAATAGTTTAACCTCATCAGTTATGAGGCTTTTAGACCATTTCTAATTTTAATTGCTTGATTACTTTTGTTTTACTTTGGAGCTTCAAATTATTAAAAAAGATAACTTGATCTTACCTAGACCTTAAAGGAACAGCACATAAAAATAAGATACTTTATATAGTCATCAAGAGGATGCAATAATTAACTTCTTTATGGATAGAGGACTAAAATCGGCAAATTCAGCCCAACAGCAATGATTAAATTTAAAAAGTTTAACACTTTCAAGAAAATGCTTATAAAGATAAAAAGACTGCAAAGCAGACACTTAAACATATTATTCAGATGATAGTAATTAAAATGGAGAGATACAAGGGAACTGATGTTATCTAAAGTATTTATCACTGTCAAACATAAAAGGTCCTAGGAACTCAAACTGAAACAATGAAGCTAAAGGGTTTATAATCTTATTTAACAATCTTTCATAGCAAGCCATAACAAGGGATATAACAACAGAAAAAAACAGAAATTATGCACTATCACAAGATATAAAATTTATATTTAGGTGAGAGGAAGATATTTTAAAATGAGAAAAGTAAAAACACAAAGAAAAGTATCTAATAAAAATACTATATAGGTTTCCTAAATAGACAACTTTTATGATTCTTAAAAGTGATCAATACAAGAAAATTATTAACCAAGAGACCATGACTTATTTTATTTTAAAAATTTTTTATTTCTTGAAGTTCCTATCACCAAGATATGTAGAGATACAACTCTATAGCACTTCTATGAACAAGGCAAAGGGAACTAAATGGAATTAAGAAAGACTGAAAATCAAAACAATATAGAGAAATCACTAGAAAGCACATTGGATGAACCTTATCAGTATAATTTTGAAGTAACACTGTCAACCAGAGTGACAAGTCCGCAACCTAAACCTAAAATCTGCACCAATGCCAAATTTGGAATATGAGCAGGGGCACATCCAAAAAATGTTTCAAAAGAATGCAAACACATGGGATTAAAGATTTTAGATAATGATGATATTTCTGATGAAGTAGCTTGAAGTGCATATCAAAAATAGCTTGTTTAAAGCAAGAAATAGCAAAGCCACTTTTTATTTTACTAGTACCTTCAATATAACTTAAAAAAGTAACATTTACAGTACAGCATAAGAAAAAAACTACAGGAGATACTTTCAGAAAAGAAATTACTTACAATACTAAAGTAGATTTATAAATAGAGATCTATTCCAAGTATGCTAAGTATCCCTTCAAAAATGAATATAGCCATATATGAAAGAAAAAAAAGAAGGAATAAATTATTTAAATTTCTGAACAAGGAGCGCCAGAATTCTCCTGTACTGAGAAAGGATCACCAACTTGTGAGTAATAAAACATGCCAAGAGAAGATTGGGCTTTGAACTATGACTAAACACCAAAAATAGGTTTCTAAACACACAATGTGGCATCTTTGCCCCTGTATGTAAGAAAAACTATTAGAAATGGAGATTTGATGGTGATGTTAAGAAATAATTGAAGTGTTGTTGACTGAATTTTTGCTTTGGCTTCCACAGCTTGAGCTGATATGGGAGGTCCCTTCATAGGCCTCATAGTATAATGACCAGGGAAATTTATGTATAATATAGCTAAATTAAAGTAAAAATTTTAAGGAAAATGGTTTTACAAAACTAGACAAAAAGAATAATTCAACACCATAAATAAGAAGGGTGCTAAGTTATATAATTTGATATGGGGTGTATTGCTTATACTGAAAGATTGATTTAAGGAATTGGAGCGCTATTCTCAAATATGTTGATGTAGCTTATTGATAGGAATTTTTTATTTGATATTAGCTTAATTTGTCATTTTTATCAGTTTTCCATTGACTATTATTGGATGAATTCCTACAGAATTCTCAAATTTGCTATATAAGAAAATGTAATATGATATGCAATTTGTACTTTGATGATGAGGTAATTTACATTACAACCCTTTTCATTTGATTTTTTATTTGTTTTTTTTTGCTTGTTTGAAAATTCATTTCTACCTAGGGTTGTCCAGATACCATATTTTTTACATTGTAAAGTGGATCCTAGTCACTTGAACTAGTAAAGAGTATCATAGTTGAGCCTCTTTATTGAAGGGGAATTGTGGCTCTGATATTGGTTTAATTACCATTCTCTAAATTTTACATAGTTTTCTGATCTTATGCAAATCAAACTCTCCAGATCAAGCAATGATGATCAATTTAAATCTGAAAGTTGTGGGGTTGTGCGGGAAAAATAAGGTGGGTATAGTAGCTACTCATCTCTCATCTAGTGTGTGTCCTAGATAAATCATTCTGAGTGAGAGACAAGGACCTAGGGTTGGTGTCACTCTTGGCTCTGAAAAGATGCCGAATTCTGTTCAACTTGATAGCTGGAGCCTGAAACCTTATATCAACATTTCATAGAGTGACAGGGTTCACTCCCCTTTAGGGACCTTCGCTAGGACGTTGTTCTTGTGTGGGGGTTGGATGTTTGATTGCTGCAATGGATTATGATTTGGGCTTGTTTGAGTTGGAGCTTTCAGATGGGTTTTGTGAAATTAAGTAATTAACTCTTGACTGTTGGTACAACCCCAGTTGGTTTCAGATTTTCCTATACGCTGGGTAAACTTTTCATGACACCAAGTATTGTAAACTGCGTTTTATTTTGCCATAAATGCACGATTTAATCTACTTAAAAACTTGGGGTACCCTCAACCATAATGGGTTCTGCCTTTTAAGGTTTTGACACTTGAGGGGGATAGACAGAAAGCTTGGAAGAAGATATAAACTTTCAGTGTGATATAATATCCAAAGGGAAGAATCCTTTGTTCAAGATTTTGCTAACAAGAAAATGCTCAGCTCGCTTACAAGCTAACTTATGCCAAAGGACCTTAATGTGAAGCTTCAGGTCTCTACCATTAAAAAGTCATATACTTGGTATTTAAGGGCTAGGTGCTTTTCTTATTAGCAAAGTATTTAGCGTCATTTGTGATTTGAGCTTCTAATTCTGAACCTGTTGATGCATTTGATAGGTGTTAAGGCTTTCTGATTATATAGCACATATTAGACGAAGTATTAGAAAACAGCTTTTAGTTAATTGTGGAAATCCTATATTGAAGAAGTTTGTTCTATAAATCAAAAACCCAAAACTAATGTTATTGTGATTCAGATTTAGCTGGATTATAAGCCATAAGTTGTTATGGCGGAATGGGTAGAATCTGCCAATTATGATGCTAAGCTTTGATTATTTGAGCGCCTTAGGATGTGGCAATATTAGGTTGAAAGGGTAATATTGGATCGCCTCTAAACCAGGCAATAAGGTAATATTGACAAATGCCAAATGATGAGATATCAATGTACAACGAATATTGAATAAATCGCCTTAACTAAGGCGGTCATGAATTTAATAAATGATGATTTCTTCTGGAACCAATGAAATTATGGCGAAATGAATGTTCTAAGCAAAAGGATTGGTATCAACTGAGGTCGCTGAGGTATCAGTGATACAAGAAGACTGGATGGGGAGGAATGTTGGTAGTTTAGAGCAAGTGGAACAGTGAGGATCTGCTGTATATATTCAATTAAATAAAAGAGTGTCTTTGTGGAAATTGCTCTATATTTATAATTATTATTAAGTTAATTTTGAGGATGACAATCGTCATATCATTGGTCTATTGTTCTTTGGTCTCAACCCTGTGCAAAAATCTTTAGCATATCTCCGAGATACTGCCAAAATTATAACAGTAGTGCTTACTACAGGGGGCCCATTAATCAAAAACAATATATAATCCTTAATCGCAAGCCGTGTCACATTAGGCTTGCTTTGACAAGGGACCTTTCCAACACACTCACCAGTTGAATATGCGGAACTCAGGCTTGCCTTGGATGCTGTGCTCAAATGTAAGAAGGAGCTTCTGCAGGAGGTTTATATCGAATCACTGCCTACATTTGATTGTGACGGAAAATTCATGAGTTACATAAGTGATTTGAGTTTTCAACAGAAGGGGCCTCTGACTGGTGGAGAGCAAACTGTTAATATACACCTTGGATGTTGGAAGGGCCAGTCAAGCCACTTGTTATCTTCCAAACAGTTCTGTTTTATACAATAAGTGAAGGGTACTGTGTTGCAAATATTTGGGGTGCTGCAAAGATGTCACAGTGGAAGGCTGAATTCTTGACCATTGGGTTTCAGCATAATGAGACCCTCACTGTGTTTGCTGATCAATTTATGGTTGAAGCCCACATGTTAAATGGGGCAGTGATTTTATATGAATATAATATGGTAATTACGATGACCTCCACCATGAAGCCATACTGCAAGCTGTAAAACGTCATGGTCCTGATGTTGGATAATGAAGTACCTTTGCTCATAATTGTTCAGTTTTTGTGCAGTTTAGCAGTAACCTTCCCTCCACCCAATACAGAGTGGAATCTTTCTGGATTATTTATGAACCATTTTTTTCTGAGAAATTCGACTGTTCAGTTCAGATTCTGCCGAGTTACCACCAGCAGCTAAATGGTCTTCCCATACCTGCTTAATATCAATGGCATAACTACTGCCTAGGCCCTAATTATGCTGACTGTCACCAGTCATTATATAGACCTGGCCCTATTTACACCAAACACTTTTAGTACAACTTTCGCATGAACCAACTTACACTATATAAGGACGCAAGCACTATGGGTTAAAATGTTTTAAATGTGGTCGCCCTGGGCACCTGGCATGAGGTTGCCCCAATTGACAGGTCCATTATTTACAGCAGGATCAGAGCTACTAAGGAAAAGTCAGAGCGGAGTAGATAAGGGACTCTCTACCTCCTCTATCCCAAATGCAGCCATCCCACCTGAATCTACTGTTTTATATGCAGCGGAGGCCCCTCAGTAAGGTGATAAATTCCTATAATCAGCAGCCAGTTGGAGGAGTAAATATACTGACACAAGCACAAGCCAAGGACATGGTGGACAAAGGCTTTTTGGGGCACCCAAAGGCATATGCATGTCAAATGTTTGAGCAAAGTGCTACATAAAACTAGAAACATCTGCAGAAGCACTTTCCCTGAGAGGAACAGACGTTGCCTTCCCCGTGGATGATATTGTTAAAGGGTATCCTAAAGTTGATGAGGGTATTATGAGTTTCCTTGGCAAAAGTGATCCTTTGATTGTCCATGTAATAAACAGTCAACATCTATCTTACTTGGAGTGTACTTACTGTGATATTGTTGCAGCAAAAACCTGAGTTCACGCTATAATAGACACAGGCGATCCAGTTAACACAGTTTCCATTAAGTTTGTGGTGAAGTAGACATTAAAGCCTGATGTGGAACACCAAATGGTTTATGGGACCGCTGGAGCAGAAAACATGGTCTCTGAAGGATCCTACACTGTGCTCCCTTGCGGTTTTGATCAATTGTTGTTATATCCCTGTGATAGTGTTTCTGAATAACTATTATGACCTGTTGATTGGAACCAAATTTATGCAACACCATGGTGCTGTTGTCAGTATGAAAATGGAGACCTTCGAAATTCTGGGGCATTGGATCCCAATTTATTTCACCTCTAGCGGAGTACCAAAGGATCTAGTACATATGGGTCATATCAAATTTGGAATACAGTAATGGGATGATTTCAGTTCTTTACCGTTGACTAAAGGGTAAGACTTAGGCCAATCCCAAACATATATATGAATACCAAGAGCTGCCTCTCAGAGCAGCTTGTTCAATGTCCATCCCCTATGGGCACCAAGTAATAGTGAACACCGAATTGGTGGTAAAAAGTGCCAGACGAACTCTATGGGTAAGTTATTAGTTCTTATCAGCAATCTTGGCTAAAGCCCCACATGGCTCCAGGCATTATATTCCGGGCCATGGGGAATCCAGGTTCTATTAGCAAATCTACAGAATGGACCATTGCAAATCCTCTGACATCAAATAGCGGCGTATTTACACTTGACCCCAGTTAAGGAGGTCCTTCAGGTTCATAATCTTGGGTCAATGGATGAATTTGGTTTACACGTCGAACCACAGCTTGGTGCAATGGCAGTGGTACCATGTAAAAAATTAATGGGTTTATTGGAAAAACAAAAATATTAGGTGATAGCTTTAATCCAAAAATATAAGGAGATCTTTGCCATTGATGGCCATAAATTAAGGTGCGCGCAGGGAGTGGTCCATTGAGTGGATACTGGGGATCATCCCCCCATAAGATCTCAGCTGACCCGCCGGTCTAGGGCAGCCAAAAAAGTAGTAACCTTAGAGATCAAAAAGCTACTCAAACAAGGGATGCACAAAGCATCAAAGAGTCCCTGAGCTTCGCCTAATCTTATTGTAAAAAAGAAGGATGGCACCAACCAGTTATCAATAGACTATCAGAAGCTCAATAGTATCACCAAGAAGGACTCATGCCCCTTGCCGCAGATTGACAATGCTTTGGATTGGTTAGGGGGAGCTTGTTGCTTCTGAGCAATGGATTTGATATCCAGTTATTGACAAATTGAGTTGCCCTCAGCATAACAGAAGAAAGGCCATTATCACGTTCAAGGGGCTGTCTCAACTGACCTGTAAGCCCCAGGGGTTGTGTAAGGCCCTGTCTATGTTTCAACGGCTCATGGACACCATTCTCAGTGACCTGAAGCTGTCATGCGTCCTCATATACCTTGATGATATCAATGTTTTTTGCAATCATTCTCTGAGCACCTTACCCATCTGTAGGAGGTCTTTCACTGGCTGCGGAGGCAAATTATAAAATTAAGCCCCAAAATGCAATTTCTTTAAAGATCAACGGGACATCTTAGGTTTGTGATAGATGCAACTGGGCTAAAGCTTAAACCAGCTAAAGTTGAGGCTATCTGAAAGACGACTATGCCGACCAGTAAGCGTGATATACAAGTGTTTTTAGAGATGGTCATCTACTAGCACTACTTTATCCCTAACTTTAGTTGTATTGGAGGTCCGCTGTTTGAGCTACACCGAGGGATAACATATTTAAATAAATGGAACGCCGTCAACACTCCTTTAATACACATCTGATGGCGTTAATAAATGCACCAGTGCTACGCTATCTAAACCTCAAAAAGAAATCATTATACAGAATGATGCGTCAATTTCCGCTGTTGTGGGAAGTTATGTCCAGAAAAGATGATGAAGGGGAGGAGCACTAAGTGGTGTACTGCAGTTGAAGCCTGAATTGTCATGAACTTAATTATGATGTAACCGAGCAGGAGTGCTTAGCAGTGATTTGCACTTATATTAAGTTTTAAGTATATTTGCATGGAGTAAAGTTTAAAGTGTTAATGGATCAGGCCTCGTTATGCTGGTTGCAGAACCTCAAAGAGCCTGAGGTGCGCCTAGCCCAATGGGCCCTGTTGTGAAATTTACCAGATAAATTTCTCTTGATAATATCATAATTAGGGTTGTTGGTTAGTCAGGCGTGATTTCCAGCTAATCATCTAGTTCATACTATTTAATGTTATCTAATTTTTAATCAATTTAGGTTTGGCAGGATCTACATTCACTGACAATTGACCATTCATAAGTTGCTGTGTAAATTCTGGCGGAAAGACAAAGTATCATTATCAAACCATTTAAATATTGCCCTGCCAACTTATTTGGAGCATTGGCAACTCATGTCATAGATGCTAGAAGTTTTAATCATAGATAAATTATATAAATTTGACTGGCGATCATGCTAAGATGGATTATTTATCTAAAATTTGGTGAATAGACAAGAAGATTAGGAATTAATCACTCCATGAATAACAATGATTTATTAGAGTTCCAGCTTGGATGGCCGAGGGGTTTCATAGGTGCAGTAGCCTATAGTATAATTAGTTATTCTTCCCTCCAAATTTAGAGCTAACTCCCCTATTTTGATTTTAATTGTTAGTAGTTCATTAGCTAGGTTATTATAAAAAGAGACTGGAGATCCCTGAAGTTGTTGCGAGGTGATGCAGCTGGAGTGGCTGACTCTGCCAGCTCCCATACCTTCCTCTTAGGAGGAATCAGTGGGAACCTATCCAACCAGCCACTAACTATGTTGCTGACTGGCCATCAGCCCTGCAGGGTGCAGCGTGTGAGTGCTTTGGCCGCCCAGGATGGGGAAAGGTCTCACCAGGGCATTCCCAAATGGGGTTGGAAAAAGGTCAAGATGGTGGGGAAGTGCAGAAGTGCCTTGGCCGCCCAGAATGGGGGCAGGATTTTATGGGGCACACCACGGACCCTGGGGCTAAGGCAAAGTTGTTGGTCTGCTGTTTTGGTGGGTTAGATGCGGACTCATATGGGATGGTACATCAATGAAGGAGAAGTGGCAAAGGGTCAACCAGTCTCCAAACTGGTTGGCATGGCACATTATCGGAGCCCACTGCTCTAAAAATCAATTTTCTGACAGGCCCTCTAACCGCATTCTTAATTTTAAGATTTATTCACTGACCGGGAGCCAAACACCAAAATGCAGACTGCTTGTTGATATTACCCACAATTGCACTTAAGCGAATCTAAGCAACATCATGTATGACAAGATGTTCAGCGGAATATATGACAATGAGCCGCCACATATCATAAAGGCGTTGAATGAAATGTGAGCCAATACTTTCCAGTGGAATGGTGAGTTGTACAAGTGGATCAGCAATTCTATGGTGAACTTCTCATGACCCTCAGAATGTCCTAATATTATCATGATTGCACATAGGGAAGTCAGACATGGTGGAGTGCGCAAGATATTGGAATTGTTGCGCCTTACAATTATTGGGAATGAATGAACTTCAACATGCTGGAAATGATATCCTGCTGCCACCAGTGCCAAGTGGAAAAACTGTTCCGTCAGAAGTCTTTATACCAGTTAGTGAAACCACATTTTGGTTGGCATACAATTTTTATTTATGTTGTTGGTCCTCTACCAATAGGAGCTAACCGGTCCAAATAAATTCTGGTGGCAATTGGCCATTTGACCTGGTGGGTTGAGGAGCAGGCAATACAACTTGGGGGCGGTCACAATGGCCAAGTTCATAATGTAACGTATTATACAGTGACATAGATGCCCTCAGTTCATCCTTACTGATAACGGAACTAACTTTACTTCTCAAAGCCTTCCAAAGCTAAATGAGCTGACGGCCATCTGGGGGTTCTGAAAACCTTAATGAACCCTGAGTTCAACGAAATGGTTGAGCGGGTCAATGGGACTTTAGTGAACATGCTCCATAAATTAGTAGTGGATTGACCCTCAGACTAAAGTTCACTTCTTTCCACTGCCGTTTCTACCTATAATATTAGTTATCTTTCCGCACAGGGAAGATACTCTTACATAAATTAAAATATAGGTCACACCTTGGTCTTCCAGAGCTATTATATGCCTGTGTAGAAGATACTGATGGAATAGACCCACAATGTTATTGATGACCGTACCTTCCAAATTAATCAAATTGCAAACCAAAGCGTACTCATTAAGTTTAACTAAGAAGACTAAGACTCAAGCTGCTGATCAGGTCCAGTGAAGTGGGTTAGCCCAGTTCAAAGATGGTGATATGGTTCTAGTACATGAACAACATGTGATTGGATGGAAGCACAAGATGGCCAACATCTGGATTGGTCCGTTAAAGATAAATTGAAAAGATGGGAGTTGATGTCTACACCATCAAGGACCCTACGAGCAGTTTTATCATCAACCAAGAACATACAAAATTCCTTCAGGCATATAAAAAACAGGAGACTTATTGTCCAGTCAAGGGGGGTAATGTCGAGATTCTGAAATGACTGGACAAAAAGCATTAAGTAGCTATGATGGTATAAGTAGAATCTGCTGATCATGATATACACTCCAATTATTCAAGTGCCTTAGGATGAGGTGATTTTGGGGTGAAAGGATAGTATTGGATGGCCTCCAAATCAGGTGTTAAGGTAATGTTGAATGACGAATAATTGGATGTCATTTTATGATGAATAATGAGTGGATCACCTCAAACTAAGGCAATAGATAATTACATACCATACTCTGCTAGAACCGATGGGATATGGCGGAACTGAATTACTAAGCTGAGGAAATGGTATTGATTAAAGTTATTAAGATATAAGAAAGATGAGACAATTGAAGGAGGAAGTTTTCTAGTAGTTTAGAGTTAGAGGAGCAGCTAGGATCCACTGTATCTATATAAATTAAATAAAGAGTGTCATTAGAGAAATTTCTCCCTATTTATTAAAGCTTATACTTTCTTTTGAGGACAATTATTATCATATTTTTGGTCCTATTTCTCAGTGGGCTAAACCCTGTGGAAAACCCCTTTGCCGTATCACAACGGTTCCACCAAAGTTATAGCCTCTGTGTTAAATATTATTTACAATCCTGGAGGAGTTTATTTTCATTTTTAAATTATGAGGATCGTTTGCTTGGTAACTTAAATTCTGCTTTTCAAATCTTGAAGATGTTCAGCTAAAAAATTTTTAATTTTAACTTTTGTCTAATGGTATATTGACCACTTAGAAGCTAACTAAGCTTATTTAATTAGATATAACTATTAATTTTTTTGACTAACTTCAGAAAATTGACTTTTATGGCGACAGTGGGCTCTGCTAGTTGGCAGGATAACCAGTATGAATACTGGATGACACTTGCTGTTTTGCCTTAGCTGGTGGGGCCAGCAGCACTGGCTGACCTTGGCGTGTCATCCACACTATTCAGGGATCCACAAGCCTAAACAACAACCAAAAAGAATAACATAAACTTATATAAAAAGAGGAAATAGGCAAAGGGGGATGTTTATTGAAAGGGAAGCGCCAGTTATTTATAACACTGTGGGTTATTGGGCCCATTGCCAACCTATTGGCTCATTACTGGATAATCTAGCAAAACACTCTCTCTTCCTTCAACTGTGCTACTCTATTCCCTGGCATCGACCCTCTTTCCCCAACCTCCAAATGTCTTAAATATTAATTTTGGCACATCTTCAGCCTTTAGCCACCAGTAAGCCATATAAATCATTATATAAATTGATATCAAATTAGGTTTTATCCTTTGAGTTAAATAATTGTAATGTGCTGGAGACAGCCTCAGTCACTTGATAAACTTGGGAATTCTTGGATTCTTACTGACACATGCTATGACTATTATAAGTTGATCATTTGGGGTTTCACCTTTTTCTGGCAATAATCAGTCATTATATTAGTGTCAGGCAGACAGAAAGTTAGAACTAAACTAGCCTGCCAGCCCAGATGCCGGAGCACCTGAATGGCAAACCAGAATGCCAAAGGCACTGCTGCCTGTACGACGGATATGAGACTAGAAAGCAGTTTCATCAATAACTGCCAGTGATCCATGATCTCATACAGACACAATAAAATACCAGATGAATAAGGCCATTAACCCCAAGGGGTGTGTGAGTGTTGGCGGAGAGGGCAGTTTATTTTTAAACATAAAAAAACTAAATTTAGAGAAAGGTTTTTTATGGAAAATAAAGGAAGAAAATAGACCAACACTTTTCTCAGTGCAATACAACTGATTAAATAGTGGTTGATTAATGTGGGTACAAGTTGGGATTAGGTCCTCAAGTTTGACCTAACCGGTGAAATATTTGGGGATTGGGGCAGATAAGCTTAATAGGAACTTACATCAAAGAATTCGGTGGGAGGCCGAGTCACTGTCATTTTGACCTTGAACGCCTGAACTGAGACCTGACTGCATTTCTGGAAGTTGGCATGATGGCATCTGGCCCAATGAGCAATGGGGATTCCCCAGGGCCACACCATGTAGGTGCAGTCTCATTTGGTTGGGAACAGGTTCAGGATGCCCAACCCACTCATGCTTGGTCGCTGGACCATTTGTTTGGTCAAAAGCACTGCATTGGCTGCAACTCCCAATTTGCCAGATGGGAGCTGCACTTCAGGGATCATCCCTGACAATTTCGAGAGGGGGTTAATTTTGACAATTTCACTGCAGGGAGAATTGAAACTGTAGGCAATTCCAACCAATAACTAAATCTTTATCCCTCTTTGGCTATGCAGATTCTGATTGTCAGGCTTAATTTCCATCAGTTTTGGAGTGATTGACTTTAATTCAGTGATCTTGGCACATATTCTTTAATCTCTCTAATTAGTTCAGCCAAGGTGAACAAAGGTACTGGGGGAGGAGTCCAGAGAGGGAAGGCCATTACCCAGCGCTCATCTACCATGTGGGCGAGATCGCCCTGGGTGACTAGGGGCATGGACACCCTATTTGGCCTCTTTTTGCTCAGAAATGGGAAGAGCGACTGATATATGCGCAGGGGTCATTCCCATGAACTTACAAAAAGGTACTAGTAACTACCTTGACCTCTTCAACTCAGAATCTTTGGCTTCCACTAATATTACTAAGAATTTAAATGGATCATCCCCAGATACTATTTGCCAGTAATCTATAAACCTAATTCAGGATCGGTGATTGGCCCTGACCACTCCTAACTTCCAAACTCTACGGAATATTTTTTTTGATCAACCCAGTTGTGGATAAACTACCCAGCGATCACCTAAATACCATAAAATTTAGCCAATGAGAAATCTACTGGGATATTCATTTTCATTTCAAACTTCAATAAATCAATGGAGAACTTTATCTGGTTAAATTTCTGACATTTCCCCCCTCTTAACCAGATGACATTCCTCCTTCTTCCTGCTTCAGCATGTGGTGCAGGCGTCCAAGGCTTGCCCACCAACAATTGCTGGAACCTAACCACCACTTTGGGGTCACGCCAGCGTACTGCCCCTCCACAGACAAACTGGCAGCTCCTCCCCACCTCCTAACAAACCTTCATTTACTCTGGCACCAACCAGCATAATACCATGTAGTGAGCACCACAGTTGGAAAATTGAATTTTCCGGTGACAGTGGGCTCTGCTAATTGGCAGGCCAATCATTATGAAGGCTGCCTGACCCTTGCTGTTTTGCCTTAGGTAGCGGAGCCAGCAGCACTGGCTGACCCCTTGGCGTGTCATTCACAATATTCAGGGATCTCAAGCTTAAACCCCAACCAACAAGAATAAGCATAAAATTATATTAAAATGTAAATAGCCAAACGGAGACGTTTATTGAAAGGGAAGCGCCAGGTATTTATACTCACTGTGGGCTACTGCTCCCATTGCTGACCTATCAGCTCATCGCTGGATCATCCAGTAAACCACTCTCTCTTCCTTCCACTGCACTACTCTCTTCCCTGGCGTCAATCCTCTTACCCCATCCTTCCTGATGTCCAAATTATTAGGTTTTGCTCATACTCAGCCTTTAGTCACTGTTGAGCCTTATAAATCATTATATAAATTAATATCAAATTGGGTTTGACCTTTGAGTCAAATAGTTATAATGCGCTGAAAACATCCTCATTTTCTTGGTAAACTTGGAAGTAGATAATTTTCGCTGCACACTCTTTAGCTCTTATATTCAATCATTTGGGGTTGTCCTATCTCAGGCGACAGTTGATTATTATTTATTAGCCAGAATCATCATCAGCTGCCTTGGCTTGGAATATTTGGCTGCATCTGACATTATATAAGTAATTTAAATGGATCATCCTTGACTAATAGTTGCTGGTTATCCATAAACCTAATTTGGGGTCAGTGATTGGCCCCAGCTTCTCCTAACATCCAAACAAGGCTGAATACTTGATTCAGCTTAACTCACTTGGGGAGAAAATACCCACATTTATCTAAAAATTCCACAAAATTCAGTTAATGAGACATTCCGCCAGGATTAATCATTTCAACCTATATAATGATAAATTATTGAAGTATTATCTGGTTAAAATTCTGACAGCTATTTTCCCTTCATATTAGGATACTTTTTTACTAAAGCAGGCAGTTGTACAAGCTGGTGATTTCTGTCTTTATAGCTTGTTGACACTCTTATTAACCCCAACTCAGATAAAAACACAGATAAAGAGAACCAAGAAAAATATATCCTTATTAGAGATTATATTTAAATATCTTATTGTTTACTTTCATTAGGCCAGGCGCCGGTCTTTATGCCTTTACTTCAACTACAGGCCATACTTAAAGTATCAATTTCCCACAGGTATTATTTTTGCCTCAGTTTGGCCTTTGAACTAATAAAATAACTTTTTTACTAGAAATATTGGTGGAAAAGTAATCACAAAATTGGGAAGGTCTCATATTTAAAAATTTCATGTTGGATTTCAAAATTGTTTTAAGGTCAGCCCAATTTGAGGTTTGTCATACAGCTGATGAGATATGACTTCTGGGAAAATTGGCATCAGTTTAAAGTTAATGATGTTCCTAAGTTGGGATTTTAGCAGGCCTCTTGATAGCACTATAAACTTTGATTTGGGCTTTACATATACAGTGCTATCATCTCTTCATACAGCTGATGAGATACAATTACTGGAAAATTTGGCATAGACTAGTCTTAATGACATACCTTTATTAAGGACGTCAATAGCCTCTTGATAGCACAGATATTCCCATTTGGGCTATTTATGTGCACGTGCTATCAAGTTTCATCATACGGCTGATGAAATGCAATAACTGGGAAAGTCATTTTGATTTAAGCTTAATGACGTCCTCCTAAGTGAGATGCAGAAGTGAATCTCAATAGCAGTAGGTACTATCATTTAGGCCGTCCCTTTGCAAGTGCAATCATAATGTTTATGAGCATCAACACAAAATTTCTATAGGGTGAGAAACTAGTTGTGATATATTGGGGATATTTTATTGTTGTTAAAAGACCATGGGTTTTTTTAGAAATTATATATTGATCCCTGGGTAATTTCTTGATAATGAAGTTAATCTTGTGCATGTTTTATTGGACCATTTGCTGGTTTTTTATCAGGGGTAATTGGCCTGATTTGATAGTTTTTAAAGGGGTTTTTTTAGTCCACTGCCAGAATTTGACACTGATTTTCATTCCTAATGGTAAATCAAGGTTTTTAAGAATCTCCTTTAGCATTTCCATAATTTTCCGCCCACCAACTTATACTATATGGGAATTATGCCATCATTGTAAATTAGATTACAAAATTAATTTATTTGCTAGCGGAGTTGTCCTCTCTGCTGATATACCAAGGCAGGGTTTTCCAAAAATCGTCAGTTTATCTTCTTAAAATTACACTTGACACCATATTTTCACAGAAATTTAGTCTTAATGAGTATATCATAATTTGATTTGCCAAAACTAGGGTGGGAGCAGATTTTAGCAGTGAGACAATTAAAGTTGTAATGTACTGTACGCTCCACTAGATTTTTTGCTATCTGTTCTGATTCCATATTCTTTTCCTTTCTCCAAATCCAGCAATTACTCCATTCATTTCACTAATTAGGTTGAAATGATATTAATGGACGCTCTACTGTTAATAATCGCCCATAATCTATCTTGATTGGTTTAATATCCACATATGTATACTCCGAGTATTATAATAAGTCGTTTACTGGGTGAATCATGGCATAATCACTAAATCATAAGTATAAAAAATTGTGTGGAATAATCAGAAAGGATTCCTTGATCGCGCTAATAGGGAGAGGAACATTTTCTTTGTCAAGTCTTATCCTAAGTAGTTCTTCCATGCTTTTGGAATTTATGTCTTCTCTGCCAGATGATGAGCATATGTCTGAGAAACTTGATCATGACTTTAAGTCTATCCCCTTAGCCTTTGCTCAGGTAATTGCATTTACATGAAAATTAGCCAACTGATAAAGCGGATCAGGTGTGTCTTTTTCTACAAATAAATCAGAAATATCCAGGTCATCATATAATATGTCATGGGGAACAGGTTTGACATAGTTCTAGATTGTTCCATATCTAGACTGTTAGTCCTTTTTTTGAATCTTGACCAGGTTCCTTTTTAGCCTGCACTAGGGTGACTTTCTCATTAGAATTATTATACCAACATTGATCAAATGCATGATATATGACTTTATCTTCCTCCCTAAAGGTTAGGGCCTTCATAGGCTGTTTGATTATTAGTCAAATGTGTTCCATTGTAATCTCTTAGAGTCTGAGTTCCTTAAGGCAATCTCTAAATGGAAGTTTGTCATTAAGGCTACTCTGTTCGCTTCAAAGAGGCAAGGTCTTCTGTAAACTCAGACAAAATGAACACTAGTAATAAAAACTAGGAGATCTGAAGGTATTTTATTAGATCAAAATTCAGAGATATTTATAGGCTGCCAAGAATTTAGATTCACCTAAAGGAAACTTTGTATGACAATTGCAAAATAGTAGGAATAAGGTAATCTCTTTGACGATGCACAAGTGGCGTAGGTTTTCTTTAAATCCGATTCTTTTGCTAGAGAGGCTGATTCTGGGGACCTCCAAATGACAAGTTCTTCATCAGCTGACTCAGTATTTGTTAGTAAGATTGGTAAATCCTTCCTGAAGTAGAGTTTCCTTTTTCCCATTTAGGGTTTCATTATCCTTTGTGGTCCAGTGATAGGATTCTATTTTTCACCAGAGAGCGGACAGGGTTCAAATCCCACTCAGGTCTATTCGATTTTCATGATTCTGAATTGCCCCCACTCAAGATAATGCTGAGGAGGGACATAATTTCGGAGGAAACCATCATGTACCCAATTTGCAATGGCCTTGATTTCACAGAGGCAATTAATATCTGGGACTCCAATAGTAGATCACCCAATATGGACCTGACCACAGTGTATGCACTTTAATATTTGCCCCCAGGCCTGTGATTGTAAAATAGGACGATGTCCCCCAATTATAATTCAGGCAGAAACAGCCGCTGGGCATTCCGTTGATCAACTTCCCTTTGTCAAACAGTACTCATGGATCTAGAGGCTAATGCTTAAAATTAGATAAATTCATCAGCTGATCTTCACATGGTTATGTCAGAAGTTTCTGGTGTTTATGTCACGAGTTTAGGCTGCACACTAGAGGGAAAAGTAGTTTCTCAACCATAAAGGGCTCCTAAAGGTTATATTTGAATGATTTGATGTTAGCTATTGAAATATGCTAATAAGGCCTCTGGTAAGTATTCAATTTATCTTGAAGGATCGAAAAAGTCATCTTATGAAGAATGACAACTAAGGAACTGTTTGCTCATTCTACTGCTCCATTGGTAGCCAGATGATAAGGGGTGGTGTAAGAGTGATAAGTGCCCATTAGGGATTTAAGACAAGCAACCACACTGGAGATAAATTGGTATCATTGTCAGATAACAGCACCTTGTGGCTGCTGTGGCAACTGAAGACCTGCTTCAGCAAGAAGGATGCAGTTGCTTTGGATATTGGGGAGGCAACTGAGATAGCCTTAACCCATTTTGTAAATTGATCAACTGCGAGAATAATAAAGTGGTGACTGTACATCGCTGTAGGCAGAGGTCTAATAACGTCAATGCTAACCAGGAAAAATGGGGATGCGGGACTCATGACATGATGTTGGTATGGAGAATAGGGAAACTTCTAATTTGTTCATGTGAGACAAGCATCAACAGCATCCTGGAATGTCTAAATCATTTCTTACCAGTAACAACAGTCTCTCAGCAAATGATGAGTTTCTTCACGGCGCCGTTCCCCATGGCAACATGAGCCTCTAGAGCAGATTTGGTACAAGCAGATGGTCAAACATATGGTAGCCAAGAGTCCTAATTTGCTTATATAACAAATTTATCTTTGACTCAAGTATGAGCAGCCATCTTCTTTATGCGCTGTTGTGTTGCCAATGGCTCATGGCTCCACTCTTCCATTTTTGCAGGGAGCTCATAGATCTGGTCCTCTTTGGAAGTGTAAAGAGCCAGAAGAAGCAGTTAGGACAACTCGTCAACATTTTGGTGTATCATCCCTGCGGGTGTACTATTGAGATGTCATAATTTTGGAGCTTAAGGCCCATTGAGCCAATCAACCATCTGGGTCTTTCATCTGTTGTAACCACTTTAGTAAGGCATGATCTGTCATTATGGTGAAATGATTCTCATACAGAAAAGGACGGAAATGTCTGATGGCCAATAACACAGACAGCACTCACGCTCATTTACATTATAGTTGCGTTCTGCTTGGGTCAACGCCATACTAAAGTAAGCTATGGAATGATCAACTTGGCTTGTTTCCAGCTGAGCCAGAATGGCCCCCACAGCCACATCTCTAGCATCAGTGAATAGAAAGAAGTCTTTTTAAACTAAGGATGTACCAGAATAGGGGCTGCGGGCATAAGAAATTAATAGGGCATCAAATGACTTCTTATGAGCATCATCATCAGAAAGGAACTTCTTTATGGAGGAAATAGGTTAATGGCTCATATAGCTTAGCAAAGTGTACTATAAATTGTCAGTAGTACCTGACCATGAAATTGAAGATCAGAATGCAATGCAAACTTCTGGGTCAAGTCATTTTCCTGATAGCATTCACCTTGTCAGGCAAGGGTTAAATTCCTTCACAGGTGACCTTATGACCAAGGAATTCCATCTCTGTCTGGAAGAAATGACAATTAGTGGACTTTAACGTCAACACAAAAAAGCGTAACTTTCAAATACTTCCTTCAAGTGGGCCATATGAAGGATCAATGTGCGTGAGAACACATTTACATCTTCCAGGTAGACCAGCATACATGACATCTTTAGGTGACCCGACAGGCAGTCCATGGCCCGCTGAAAAGTGGCCAGGGCATTACACAGCCCTAAGGCATGCTAGTAGGTCAAATAAGCCCTCACTCATATATGAGCATGCACTTCTCTTGGTCATCTGGTGCAAGTTCTACTTGCCAGTACCCACTGGCAAGGTCCATTGCGGAGAAATATTTGTGACTCAGCTAAGAGGCGTAAGAAGTCATCAATTTTAGGTAGTGGGTAGCTATCCTTTCAGGTGATGGCATTCAGACGTCGGTAGTCCATTACTACATGATTCCCTCCATCCTTTGTCCACACAATTAACAACGGTGAGACCCAGAGACTTTGATATGGTTTTAGTAACCCTGTGTCCAATAGTTCTTTCAACTATTTGGCGACTTAGGCTTCCTCAATTTTAGACTTCCAATATGGGCAGGTGCAGATAGAAGGGCATTGTCCATCAGAACTTGATGGTGCACCCCCTTCATCATCCCAAAATTCTCTGGTCCAGTGGAGATTATGTCAGCATACTCTTTGAGTAAAGCATCAGTCCGTAGTTACTGTTTGCAAGTAAGCATTTTTAACTGTCAGACATTTTTCCTCCCAGCTTCAAGGTAAGAATGTTTTTGTCAAATTTTGGCCAAAAGGGAGAAATGTTGGGCAATTATAAGTCCACAATAATGAGAAGAGTCATCTAGATGATAAACTATCTTATTGGCCAAAAGACCCTGGCCATTTATTGGTGGAACCCACGAATTGGGGCAATACTATTATATATAATAACCAGGCAAATAGCATCAAGTTAGGAAGTTAAATTCCCCCGACCATGTGGGTAAACCTGGGGAGTCCATCGAAAGTTTTTTTCCCATGTCATGACAAGTTTAAAACCAGTACTGAAGCAGGGACCATCCCTTTTATAGGCTTGGCAAAGGTCCCTCAAGGTATAATGAATTTTGCAAAAAAGGATTGGCTGAAATTTATTAAATTATTACCCCATGGGTATTAATTGCCAAAAATTAACTCCCCATCAGTCGTTTAGCCATAGTGAAGCGATTTTTCTGAGCTTCAATAGGGAGAATCTGCATATTTTTTATTTAGATCATACTAAGCTGTTTTAAACTTACCAATGAATCCCTTCAACCCTCAATAAAATTTTAAATACTGGTTGGTCAGATATCAAGAGAGTTCATTTTTTTTCCTTTCCAGCGCTACACTAATAAAAATTATAAAAACTCTCTTTTTATTTTATTAGTGTTTTATCTTTAAATTATATAAACAATATGGGATCCAGTGGCGTGAAGAAAAAGCAAGCAGAGTTAGGACCACCTAGTGCTAAAAAAGCACTAGCAAGCAGAAATCATCTGGATTCTTACATTAACAATTTCCACCTCAACTTGGGCTATCTTAATATTTTAGTCCATCACTAAGTCTCGCGGGCCTCCACACCCTCAGACAGATTTAATATGGTTGACAGGAAATATGCATACTTATGCAATGGGTTGGTTCAAAGTTATCTTCATTGGTTGACCAGTAAAGTTAGCTATTAAGACAGTTAGGGACTCTGGTAAGCGGTATCCAGCACTCCAGGAAAGGTAATTAGTTCAAGAAAGACTGTATTACTCTCTCCTTGAATCTCCAACAAGTGGTCTGATGGTATGGTAATTTAAAAATCAGTATTAATATTACTGTAATTTAGGCTGTATAACTACACAGCCGGGTTCAGAACTTGCATTCCTTCCATCACCTCTTCATGGGAATGTGGTAACTTAGTCTTTGGTCCAATAACCCAATATTCAAGCCAGTCAATGCAGCCTGAGTATTCAAGTAAGCAACATCAGGGTTTCCTCTTCCCTTTTTATTTAGGAACGTCCTTTACAACAAGAGGAACATGGTTCTAAAAAAGAAAAAGTGCCGATCCTTATGACTTATTAAAGTATTAAATTTAACTAGGAACTGGGTGCCAATAAGCTAATTATAATTGTCATTTTCCAACATGATGGCAGGAGCTGTAACAACCAGAAAGCCAAATTGATGAGACAAGGAGGAGTAGGCCCACAAAGAGCTGGTACAAGGGGGCCTGCCATTCCAGAGTCATGGGAGTGAATCTGATCTGGTGGAACTTTTATCCATTGCGCCAACTGAGGGTAAAATGATGCTGACAGGGGAATTAGTGTCAATGATGATGGCCAAGATTTTCACTTTGTGGACAATGACCTTTACTTGGGTAACTTCAGCGTCAAAGTGGGGGTTGTTTAAATGGAGTTTCCTGTAGGGAGCGGTCCAGGAAAAACAGTGTAAGAGTAAGATAATTCTTTAACTTGTAATCATGGAATCTGGGACTCCAATTTATCCAAGTTCTCCAGAACATAATACTTGGCGCATGGAGTGAGAGAATGTTGAGGTTGAGGTGGTCCATCATCAGTAGAGGTGCCTCGCACCCTAATCTGACTCCGCTTTTCCTGACTCATCAGCTTGCTTCTTCCATCAGAAACTTTCTTGGTTGCCAAAGATCCCACAATATGAGCATGGGTCATGATGCAATTAAGATCTCTGAGAGCAGCCAAAGGCATAAATATTGTTTTAATTCCACTTAATTTAACCTAACATACTTCAGGTTCAGGAAATTCTATTATTGACTTCTTAATTTTGAGGATGGATTTAAACATCTTTTTGGCGTCCTGGAAACAGAGTACTAGGTTGGTACTGTGCTGGAAAGAGGAGAAAACAGCTGAGATGGCATCATCCAAGGTAAACAGGTTACAGGAAGCTAACGCTTGAGATTTATGATAGGAGTTCTCTGCAATTTGATATGGTTCTCTCCACGTCTCAGGTGGATACGCATAAAAGCATGTTTATGGTTAGAGAGGGTCATGTTACTACCTAATTCTCTGATAAGGGCCTCTTTAATGTCTGCACTAGTGGTGCATGTTTTGAAATAAGGCATCATAATTTCTTGTGTCTTGCCATTCAAACAGGTTTGTATATGCTGGCACTTTTGTCAGTTGGTAGTTGACTCCATTGCATCTTCAGATATAAAGAGGTATTAATGGATTGTCTCATCCCCAAGGATATACTATTGCTAAAAGGTAGGTTTGAAATATCTGATAGGTTTGAGAGGACATGAACGGCATGAGAGAGTGGGTGCTCTGAGTCAGTGGCTCTGTGATGCCTATATCAGTTTGTAGGATAGCCCTATCAAACTGATGGCGGATCTCATCAACATTGTTATAATTTTGCTAGTATCTAGGAGATATACTAAAGGGGTTTTTCACAAAAAGCCCACTGAGCAATAGGACCAATGATATAAAGATCACTGTCCTTGAGACAGTTTGTTAAACTTTAATAAATAATGTAGCAATTGTCTCAATAACACGCTTTTATTTAATTTAATATATACAGCAAATGCTCGCTGTTCCACTTTCTCTTTTCCACTAAAATCCTCCCCTTTCAAGCTTCTCATGTCGCTTATATATCAACGACTGTGGTTTATACTAAATCTTCTTCTTAGGTCTTTTGTTCTACTGTATCCTCATTGGTTCCAGCAAAGTTTACTAGTTAATTTAATTCATGATTGCCTTAGCTTGAGGTGATCCACCATTATTGTCATACATCATCTCGCTTTATCACCTGATTTGGAGGTGATCCAATAAATATCCGTATGATGCTCAGTATCATCCTATCGCCTTATGCCAAGGCGATATTCATCCATACAAATTACCCTGTTTGTCCAATATCACCCATTCCGCCATACTGAATTAGCTTATCATCCAGTCATATCAGAATTATGACAAAACCCCCTCCCCCATCGGCTAAATGATAAGTCTCCCATTATTTATATACCCAAAGGAACTTTGTGTGCACTTGGTTGATGATAGAAACTGCTTTTAGGGTCCTTAATAGTTTAGGCATTGACGCCTGTCTTTTCAATTATTTTAAACGCTCAATCCAGATGTTAGCTAATTTGAGTTTACAGCTAAACCAATGTTGGTCATGGAATAGAACATATCCCCATCTTTGAACTGAGTTAGCCTGCTATGTCATACCTTGATTAGCAGCCTAATTTTTTATCTTAATGGCTAAGATAAATGAGTACGCTTTGGTTTTGCAACTTGATCAGCGTATTTGTTAGGTTGGTTAAGTAGTGTTGAGTATCCATTCCGCTGGTATCTTTCATACAGGCATAGAGTAGGGCAGGTAGAGCAGGTGCCGTCGATAGAATAATTGAAAAAGACTCTTCTCATGGCAGAATGATAGCGAATATTATAAGCAAAGATAGCTGAGGATAGGAGGGAACTCTAATCTGAAGGTCAATTTATTACTAAATTTCAGAGTATGTTCAACAAGGTTAATTTACCCATTTGACCATCCAGTTAGACTCAGGGTGATATAGAGTCGTCAAAACCCCGCGGATGGCCATTAGTTCATTCAACTTGGGTAAAATGTGTGAGGTGAAGCTGGTTCCATTATCAGTAAGGATGAATTGAAGATAGCTATGTCGCTGAATGATACATTCCATCACAAACTTTGCCACGGTGGCTGCACCAGCTTGTGCATTTCCCACACCTCAACCCACCTGGTCAAGTGGTTAATCGCCACCAGAATATACTTAGACCAGATAACTTCTGTTAGCAGGGGCCAACGAACCAAAGGGAAACCTTATGCCAACCAAAATGGGGTTTTACTAACTGGTATTGGTCTTTTGGTGGAATGGCTTCTCCACCTGGCACTGGTGGCAGCAGGAAATAATTTTGAACATGTCAAAATTGCATGCTTTCCCAGTAGTACTGAGGGCGTAACAATCTTAAGATCTTGTGTACACCACCATGTCCAACTGCTCATTGTGTGCTCATGATAATATTGGGTCATGCAGAAGGCCTTGATCTATTCACCGTAGTGTTCCTTTCCACTTGTACAACTCGCCGTTCGTCTAAAATGTATTGGCCCTGATTCTATCTAATACCCTGATAACTTAAGGCGGCTCATCATTGTATTTTTTACTAAGCATTTTATCTTACATTATGTCACTGAGATCCACCGTAATGGTAATAGCGAGCAATTTTGCTAAGCAATCAGCCTTTTGGTGATTTGCTCAAGGTTGGTGAAGGATTTAGAAATCATAAGCCTGAAGTTTGAGAGCCCTTTAGGCTATCCGCCCTTCAAGCTCCTTGAGATTCTGCAACTAGTATTTTAAATCGTTATCAATTAAGACTTTGAACTTCACCCCATGCAAGTACACTCTAAATTGCTTATACGCGTAGATCAACACTAAGCACTCCCACTCAGTCATGGTATAATCACGCTCATGGCAGTTCAGGATCTGACTGCAGTATGCAACGGGGTGCTCCTCCCCCTCATCGTTTTTTGGGATAGGGTAACCCTGACGGCGGAAAGAGATGCATCCGTCCTGATGATATACTCTTTGCCAAAATTGGGATAGCGCAGCATTGTCGCAATGTATAGTGACATCCAAAGTGTATCAAAGGAGCATTGTTGATGTTCTATCAAATTCAAACGCAGTATCCTAATAAATCAAACAGAGGACCTCAGATACAACTAAATTTGGGTATAAAGTGACAGTTTAGCTGATTATCTCTAAAAATACTTGTATATTGCACTTATTGTTTGGCGTAGTCATTTTTTGAATAGCTTCACCTTGGTTGGTTAAAGCTTCATCTCAGTCGCATCTACTACAAACCCAAGGTACTTCATTTGGTCCTTAAAGAAGTGGCATTAATGGGGCTAGATCTTGTGTTGGCCTAAGAAAGCTGGCGAAAGAATTCCTCCAAATGGGTAAGATTTTCAGATAACATATGTGAAAGGACGTTGATATCATCAAGGTACACGAGGATGCATGACAGCTTCAGGTCACCAATAATGGTGTCCATGGTCCAATGGAACATTTCTGGGGCATTACATAGCCCTTGTGGCATATGGGATAGTTAGAAAAGTCCTTTAGGCGTGATAATGACGCATTTCTCCTGTTCCTCCATGGGCAACTTGTTTTTCAGTAACCTAATATAAAATTTATTTCCTTTAAGTAACAAGCTCCGCCTAATAAAATCATGCTTCGTTGATCTATGACAAGAGATATGAGTCCTCCTTGTGATACTGTTGAGCTTCCGGTACTCTATTATGACCCTGTTGGTATCATCCTTCTTTTTTACAATGAGGATGGGTGAGGCCATGGACCCTTTGAAGGTTAGAGCATCCCTTTCTCCATTAGCCTTTTGATCTCTTCTGCCACTACATCCTCAGCTGCCCTCAATCAGCGGATTGGCCATGACCTGATGAGCGGATGATCTTTAGTGTTCAACCAATTGACCACCCTCCAAGTGCACCATAAATCGTGGTCAACAGCAAAATCTCCTTGGATTTTTAAAAATAGAGCTATCGCTCAACCCTTCTATGCTTCTGATAACCAATTTGTTCATTGCATGGTGCCAAATTCATTACGCCAGGCTGTGGTTCAACAGGTAGACCAAATTCATCCAGCGACCCATACTTGTGAACCTGAAGGACCTCCTCAACTGGGGTTAATTGTAGATATGCCACAATTTGATGTAGAATCTATAGTGGTCCTTTTTGTAAGTTCGCCAGTAAAACCTAGATCTCCCCATGTCCCGAGAGTATAGTGCCTGGAGCCATGTGAGACTCAAGCTGCAATTGCTGATAAGGCACAATGACCTCACTATAAAGTCCGTCTTGTACTTCTACCTCCAATGTAGTGTTCACTATTACTTGGTGACTGGAAGGTATGGATATAAGGACGGTTGCTCTGAGAGGCATCCCTTGATATTCATATATCTGTTGGGGAAGGGCACAGGTCTTGTTCTTTAGTTGATGGTAGTGCACTGGGATCACTTCGTCGCTATAAGCTAGGTTGATATGGCCCATAGGCACTGAATCCTTTGGCACTCAGCTAGAGGTAAAATAATTTGGGATCCACTGCCCCAGAATATTGAATGTTTCTTCTGTCATATCAACGAAACACCAAAGTGTTGCATAAATGTGGTTCCAATTAATAGGTAATAATTGCTGTTCAGTAACATTACCGCTGGAGCTACAGCAACAATTGATCCAAACTGCAAGGGGAGCACACTGTACGCTCCCTCAGAGACCATGCTTTCTGATGCAGCAGTTCCAAATAACATTTGATGTTCCACATTAGGTTTCAATGTTAGCTTCGCCATTAACTTGGTTAAAACTACATTAATTAGAGCACCCATAGCTATTGTAGCGCTGACTTGGGTTTTTGCTATAACAATATCACAGTATTTAACTCTGAATAAGAAGAATTTGATTGGTTAATACATGGACATTTAGATCACTAATTTCCAAATGAAGCTCATGATACCCTAACCAACCTTAGGGTATTCTTTAACAATAGAATTTTTAAGGAGGGATCGCTGTTTTCTTCTTCAGGAAAAGCGGATTGGAGGATGGTCCTGGCTTATCTGAAGAAATTTGATCAAATATTTGACAGGTGTATTGCTTTAGTTGCTCCTGAGGCCCTTCTTTGGCAGTGTCCTTGTCTTGCGCTCATGTCAATACATTATCTTTTCCAACCAGCTGCTGATATAGAAATTTTTCATCAAACTGAGGGATTTCCGCTGAATATACATTGATGGTTCAGGTGTGACGTTTGGAGTTGGGATAGCGGAGGTAGAGAGTCCCATCTCTACTCAGCTCCCTCTTTTCCCTGGTAGTAATGGTACTGCTGTACATAATGGACCAGACGATTTGGGCAACTCTGTGCGAGGTGCCAAGGGTGACCTCATTCAAAAAATTTACTCTGAAGGTCCCGCATCGTTGATTATTGTATGAAGGGCCAAGCCAATAGTTGAATTGCTGACAGTAACTTGGATGAGGGCGAGGCGTTTAGTTATAATAAGGCCAGGGATTACTGGCCAGACTCTGAACAGGGCGGTATAATATTCAAAATAAGAAGGTCCAGCGATGGATTCTGTAGGTTTCTGCTCTGTATTGGGCAGAGTATAGGTAGCAGATGGACGGCGCAATATATGGACAACTTTGAGCAGGGGTACGCCATCCTCCAAAAACGGAGCCTTAACATTGTAAATCTCATGGTATGGCTTCACCGCAGAGGCCATCACAATTCACATATTGGCTTCAGCTAGAGTGCCTGCATATATTAGCACATGGGCTTAATCATGAAGTGTCTGCAAACTCATAGAGAGTCTCATTACAATCAAGCCCTATAGTCAAAAACTCAGCCTTCCACTTCAACATCTTGGCAGTGCCTCCAAACAATCGCAGCACAGTATCCTTCACTTCTTAGTATGTAATAGAACTTCTTGGAAGATAGCAGGTAGCTTAGTTGGCACTCCTAACATCCAATGCGGATATTACCAATTTTGACTTCATGCTGATCTGATGCCTCTACTGCAAACTTAAAATTTTTAAAGAAGTTGTGGATATTCCCAACACAATCAAATGGAGGCAGCTTATCAATACAAACCTTCTCCTCCCGCTCATAACTGCAAACCTGTGGAGCATACTGAGGAATGGGTCAAGACACATTAGCAGTATCTCAGCGAGGATCTTGCTCATAAGGGCCAGAGGCATAAACTGGTTGATTGCTCCAGGGGTAGCATAGATCTCTTCATTGGACAGGACTGCCATCACACGGGGTTTTGCTGGGTGAGAATATAATCATCCCCAGAGCTGCCATCATGAGTTAAGCAGCTCACACTGTCTTCATGTTCAGTAAAAATCTCCTTATCTGGATACTTAGTCCTGGTATTTGCCGTAAAATGATCCTTTTCAAGCGAACACATGTCCTTCCACTTCCCAATGTGGATGAGGCGGGTAAAAAGGTATTTTTCAACTTCCACTTCATACAGTGTAGCTGCTCAGTTTTATCTTCCAGGCAATCATCAAGTTGCCTGTTCTGTTGTCCAAGTATCTTCAACTGACTAACTGCTTTTTTAAGTTAAGTTTTTATGACGTTACGCTCCTTAAGGAGCTCCTTTTGTTGTTTGAGCACTGCATCAACAACAAGTTTGATTATCACAGCTTCTGTAAGCATAGCGGATTGTGCAATTCCCCTTTAGTGCAAGCCTTAGATTTCATGGCTGGGAACTGGATAATAATTTAATTTATGTATTTTCAATGCCCCCCTGTAGTGAGCACCCCTGTTATAAATTTGGGCGATATAGGTACAATACGCTGAAAGGGTAGCACAGGGGTGAAAGCCCACTGAGCAATGGATGGACAAATATGAAGATTATCACTCCTCAAGACAAACTTTTTAGAATTAATAAAATACAAGCAACAGCTCTTGTGACACCACTTCCATTTATTATATAATATATAGAGGATTCCTTTCCCTCCGCTCAAATCTTCCTATCTATCTATTATCAATCCTCCTCTTTCAGACTTCTCATATCACTTGTATATCAGCGATTTTGGCCAATACGGACACTTTTGCCTAGACTATTTGGTTCCACCATCTTCTTGTTAGCTCCAGCAGAGTCTATTATTCCTAAATATAGTATTACCTTAGTTTGAGGCGTTCTACTAAGGATTCGCCATATAATCACATTGCCTTATTGCCTGATTTGGAGGCAATCCATAAATATTTGTCTGAAGCTTGGTATTGCCCTATCACCTTATTTAAATCTGATTTCACCAATAGTATTATACTATTCAGTTTGGCCAATCTCACCCATTCCGCTGTAGCTACTTAGGGCTTATCATTCAGTTATATCAGAATCTCATCACCATCTTTAAAATCAAGGTGTACAAATTTTATTCCAATGCACAAGGTCCTTGTTTTCATGTTGTAGTAAAGCAAAACGTGTTGACCAGGTATTTTAAGAGTTTTCCCTAAAATAATTCTTAATCCCTCTCAGCATTTCTGCCATTAGGTTTTAGTGACAAGTATTAAATGGATGCTTTTTCCCAGGAACTAATTTGATTTATAGTTTAAATTAGCTTAAGGCCGGTTTAAAGGCAAAGGGCTATTAATCCTGAAAGAAGAATTCTCCATGTTAATTTATAAAGTAACTAAAAGTGATATCTAAAGTAATAGGGGGAACTCTAGATCATAGTGAGAGATAGGCAAATAACACGTTTAAGGGGTTAAAGTAGATTCAGGATGTAGAAGGTTATGGCACAGTCAAGGTTCAGATTTGGAGTAAAATAGGATTCCAAATTGAGAGCTGGACTTAGATTGTTAATGGTAACACAGTTAATTGGTTCCCTTTAACTGCCATAAAAAGCCAAAGGACAGTAAGGCATAACAGGTGGTATATTAATAATATTAGGCGATTAACAGTGTTGAAATAGTGAATGTAACCTCATACTTAATATCATGATAATAAGCCGGTTAGGACATTATTTCCTAACTCATTGGCCAGTGGAGTAGTGATGTAGCGATTTATCGAAAATTATTTGGTTGTGAAGTTTGGTGTTATTCAGAGAAGTCACTATGCTTTGATTCTAGTATTAATAATAATTTTTAGCCTTATACTGATAATGTATAGTTTAATAAATATAATTATAATTGATTGTAATAGATAGGTCTTAAATCAATAAAGATATATATAAATTATGATATAAAGTTTGAGCTTCATCTAGACTAGGACAAAGTCCAATGATCACATAAGTCCATCAGAAAGAAAACCAATGAGATAGTTATAATTTTGATTGGGTAAACTATAGCAGGAGTGGATATTACTAGTGAGCCAAATTAAAGTGGCAGCACACTATAAGCTTTATAGAATTTGTGTTTTAGCCCGCGTGATAACATCTAATTTTCAGTAGTTTAACATTGCAAGTTAAGTCCTTAACTAGTTTAGTTGACATTATCAATAAGTGCATTACTGGACATTATAGCTCTTACTTTGAGCTTGTTACTGTAATATCCATATATATGCATTCAGCATAATAAGCATCAGACAAGCTGATAAAACTAACATCCAGTTTATCAGCTTAGACTAAAGTAATTTGTAGTTTTCATTCTAAAGCAGTCTTGATTTTCTTGTAGCTTCATTAGTTAGACCAAGCAGGCTCCATCTTACTTGGGGTATCACCAGAGTGGTGATCAGACTTTTTGTTAATCTTTTTAGCACTAGTGGTGCCAACCCAAAAGGGAGAGCCGCCACGCCTCTTTATTTTCAAAAGGTCCAAACAAAATGATTATTGTAAGTAAAAAATACCAATATGAAACCTCATCTAACAGCTCAGGAAGCCATATCTGAAAGCGAAGAAGCTTTGTGGAAACATTCTTTTTGGTGTTCCAGTTTCTGGACGGTAAACTTTGCTTTCAATTTATCTGTAAATAAACCTTTAGGATTTTCAAAATGAAGGAAAGGCAGCATTTTCTTCATCATCAATTATTACTGGAGGAAACAGGCGGTAATAAAGTTACATTTTTTATCAGAGGCCTTTAGTCTTCATTAAAGGAATTTTGATTTTCTATTAATTGGGATTATACAACAGTTGGCAGAGATAAAGTATAACTTTACAATTTCGCCTTGTCTTTTTTCAGACCCTTATCAGTCCCAGAGTACAACGCATGTACACTGGGCTTAAAACTCATAACAGTATAGTGCTTTTAGTAGTGCCCTAACTGTTTTCATATGCAATAAGTGATAGAACTATTTCCCAATTCATTGAAATCAAGGCTATAAGGCTAGTTTGAGTATCGTTTACATTTTTGGGATTATTATCTAATTCTCTCAGCTCTGGTTAACTTGGCTTAGGCGTTTCAAAAGTGGCAGAACTATAATGAAGGTATTTTCCATTTTGAGTAATGTACAATGCTCTTGGTTGAGTTTAGTAACAATACTCAGTATAGCTCCATATATGGCTCACATGCATTGCAAAGATTAATCTGGCCGTAAAAAGTGTACAACACTTTTACTCATATAAATCCTAAAAACATTTGTAAACCCACTTGGTGAAAGCTGCAATGGACTCATCCTTATTAAAAGTAAATCAATAAAAAAATCTGCGCTGTCATTGTTTCTGCTAACCCAAACCCTTGGGCATTAATTTTTAACATATGTTAAGTAATCTGAATTCACTTAGTTTTGGCATAAACAAATCCTGACTTCATAGTCAATTGAATTCAAGATGGTTTTCAGTTTAATGTTCTCAGGAGCACCCTCCATACTTATCTCAAACATGTCTATAAAGTTGTTTATAATCTGTTTTGGTCAAACTTGGGGGAAAATTGATCATATTAACAAGAAATTGAAATCCATTTTTTGCAAGGCCATGAAGCCCAAGGTGATATCGATTTTTATCTTTGTTGTATGAATGCATAAATTAAGAAAAATATCTTTGAGTCGGTGGAGTGGACTGTTTTGAGTAGCCTTAGTATAGTGAATAAAAGTCGCTGATATAGCAGAACTTGGCAGGTAAAGTGGAGGTGAAAGTAAATCTCCAGCTGAGAGCCTCAGAATAGTAGTAGGCTTCAAGATTCATTAATTTGAATAGTAGTAAAACTCATAGGTTTGTGGCACTCAACCAGCGCATTATTGCCACCTTCACCATATTGATATCAACCCATTCAATTAAAGATTTATTATTGATAAGATTTTGGCTACTATTAACGCCACCACTTATACCGCTTGGCATATTTAATTTAACAACTCAGAATAGTTGCGGAGCTTTGCCATAAATAGTTGTTTGGCCAGCTTTTTTCCTGTATTAAATTTAAGTATTGGGTTTCTAATACTTTAAATTTACCCTAGATTGGCAACAAGCTCATTCAGGAAGATCACCCTCTTCTGCTCAATGTTAGAATGAACAGCTTTAGTTAAATCTTACCCAAAGCTGTCACATGCCATTGGTCTTCATCACCTTTCTTCCATTTTAGAAACATGGCAATCTTGCTTGAATAAGGTCTCATAAAGCTGGCCAATGTAACATTCATAAAATAACTAATTGGTTTAGATTTAGATCACAAGAAGCTGAGCCTAAAAGTAGTCGCTCAAGAAAGAACAAAGCATTCAAAAAAACCTGGTTTATTCTCTCTGTCAGATTCACATTATAATTATTGTTGAACATGATACAAAAAGCCCCTATATTGAGCACTAAACGTTAAAATAAGCACTTTGACGTCTAGTTTTAATGGTAAAGGTAAGGTTGCAAAAAACTAATAAGATACCTTATGAAGTCAGTGACCCTAGAAAAGTTCATTATAAACCTTAAATATTAAAAAAGATTTATTAAAAATAAAAGAGTGCAGTGGAGTATCAGATATAGATAGTACTCATGGGGCTTGTGGCTGGTAGTCTTGATAGTCTTCATCTTTGACATGCTATATTAAAAGCAAGATTCCTTTTACAATTGCAGTCTACTCCTAATTTACTTCCAAATCCCTCGTTTACACTGGTTTAAGTAATTTAATAAACTTAATATACTTAAGAAATTTCAGGTCAGTACAATAATAATCGAAAATATAGTAACTCTTGAAAAATTAGCCCCAGATAAAATTACATCATAATAGCAACCAACTTATTGTAACAAAATACTGGATAATGGCTGAAGAAATAATTGTAAACTGTTTATGATGAATTTACACCATTGCTAGGGCAATATAGTTAGTAATAAAATTCTAGTGTATTAGTAATTGATAAAAAAAGCAGGCCTGTGGGGAGTGGTAATTGAAATACTAAAATGAGAGATTCACTGGTATAAAATAGGTATTTAATTATCATACATAACTAGCTGTACCCAGCCACGCGTTGCTGTGGCTCAGTCTAGTTAAATGGAAAAGAAAGAAAAGAGATAGCACACGTTTCTGATAGTGTAGTTACCTGGCGTTGCCTAAGTTTATTTATGAGCTTGCACTGATAGCCTAAAGAATGTGCCAGTACTACATTAAAGACACTTGGACCAACAGCTTTGCTGTTGTCCTCGTGGCTGGTGGGCTGATTATAATAACTACTTAATCTACTCAAAGCTCTAACACTGATTTTTTTTAGTTTCAGGTGAGCAATTTGGTGAATTATTAGATAATATTTGCCAATCATCACCCACTCACCAAAATAGAATTATCCATTAGATTCAACAATGTTTGCATTAATCACCCACTCACCCAAATAGATTGAACCTATCAGACTCAAAGATTTAAGATGTCAGTCATTCAGTACATCAGTCAGTACGTCAGTGAATGTGTAAGTAGGTTGATAGATAGCTATTTCAAAAACCATTGAACATATCTAAGAATATTCCACCTCCACACTTAGCCAAAAACAATTGAGCCTGAAAAATTAACTAAACCATTAATCACTTATTTGGAACTATTGAACCCATTGAATCAACCAAAAAACGAACCACCACTCAGCAAAAACTAATTGTTGAACTTATAAAACAGCCAAAAACTACCAACCACTTATAAATACCTATGAAACTATTGAATTAAATTAGTATGAAACTCAGACAAATTGTTATATAAACACTATTTGAAACATATACGGTTTTATCTTATATTTAGTACTAAAATTTATATAATTGTATTAAAAAATAGCGTATCAAAGGTAGGATACCCCAGTGGTAGAATACAAGTTCAACTGACACAGCCTCAAATTGGCCACCAGATACAATGGTAACCTCATTCAGGTATCCATGCCTTATATCTACTTTAAAATCAATTAAACTTATTATCACTTTCTAAAAATTAAATAGTTATATAATGGTGAAGCTTTAGTTTACTAGAAAATTACACTTGTACATTAAGTAATTTTCTTATATTAGTTTATCTTATAATACATAAGTGATTACATCTAATAGTTAAGTTTAACTTTCCTATTTTTATTAATTAATTATAATATATCTCTATATAAATCTATTAATAATTTATAGACTCTTACTTATAGCTGCAATTATAAAATTATATTTTAAGGGTTAACTATCAGAAAGATAGGGAAGCAGCACTTCATCATATACAGCATTTATAACATGTCCCTGATGGTGAGAGTGGTCAAAGCAAACATTATATCAGATACATTAGTAACTTGTGACAGGGCAGCATATAACTGATCATGTGTAAATGGCTCATGAAGAAGATTTAACCCAACACGTGAGAGAAATTGTCCCTGATATTTGTTGATAGTCTTAGAAAATTCTAGACAGACAGGAAACTTTCAGCTACAAAGAGTAAAGTGAAATTCCACAGAATCAATGACATCAATCCCAGGGATAAGAAATTGCTTACTACTAAATGGCCCAGAAAGAATTGTAGCCCTAATAGTATTTTGCTTAAGCTCATAAAAAATAAGTACTGTCCCATTTCACAAGCCTTGGGTAGAATAGAGATTATGTAAAAGAATATTTGGCACACCAACTCTAAGCTCAAGGCAGGATGATGGAAGATAAACTGAGTCACATGATTTCATCAATTCTACAGGTATAAGCTCTTCAGTACCCCTTTCACCTGAATTGGCTGTATTATTAGAGTAGTAAATATGGCTCTGACCAGGGCAGGCACAGAGTATAATCTTAGTATATAACTTTGCCTGCTGATTGGTTGATACTAAAATTGTACACACACGGGAAAACATTGAAGCACTATGCAATGTAATCTGATGAATTTCACTATGAAGGTAAATATACTCAACGAATGACTGCTGATGCCGCACTTGGCGAAACTTAGGGTAAATAGTTAAAGGACCATGGTTTTGATGGTTGTAAATAAGAGATTGCAATTAAGCATTTTACTCCCTATTTTCAAAATGGTCTATTGAGCGCATATTTTCAGTGAGAAAAAG
>JAKSZP010005772.1:0-65397 GCA_022478985.1 Massospora cicadina | reverse complement strand
CCCATCAAAATGGAGACAGACTATCACGACTTCCTATTGCAGCTGTCCTGAGCAGTTTGGCTGATGAACTTCATGATAAAATGATTATCTGAAAGTATGGAGATGAGTCACCTGAAGTTCAAAAAGCGATTGAAAAAGCATTAATTGACACCAAATGTTGAAATGGAGTTCTATAAAGCCAAGTCTGATGGACAATGTCAAATCTTCCCAAAACCTTCCGACCAAATGGAGCTTATAACAAAAGTACACAAGGCCGTCAGACATGGGGGAATGACCAAGATGCTAGAATTAATTCAATCAAGTTAATATTGGAAATCCATGTGATTTGATATTCAAGATGTGCTTGATAAATGACATTCATGCCAAATTGAAAACCTAAGAAGTCAGATGTGAAATATCATTTGATCAAGCCTGACTGGGCCTGGCATGCCATGTCAATTGATGTAATTGGCCCTTTGCCTGTGAGTAGCCTAGGCAACAAATACATAATTGTTGCTATTGACTATCTAACAAAATGGGTAGAAGCGAAAGCAATTCAAGTCATTGGGGCCCTAACTACTGCCAAGTTCATTATGGATAATATTATTTATAAGCATGGATGCCCCCAGAAGATCTTGATGGACAATGGCACGAATTTTACTGCCCAAATGGTACACCGGCTAAATAAGTTGATGTCCATCAAAGGAGTGTTGTCAACACCATGCCATCCTGAGACTAATGGTATGGTAGAGCTAGTGAATGGCACTTTAGTCAGCATTTTATGCAAAAGCGCAGTCTTGGCGCTTTCACAATGGGCAATTTCAATTAGTGCAACTGTGTTTACATACAATATCAGATACCACAGCAGCACAGGCCACTCTACATTTCGACTTTTGTATGGTAGACAGCCCACTCTGCCTCCATTATTATATTTAGTACTCAGTTCAATTGATGCAATTCACCCAAATAACTATGTTGAGCAACTAGCGAAGACCTTAATCAAGTTGCAATCTGAAGCTTATCAAAATGCAATTAGTCAAAAAACTATTCAGAAGAGCTACGATGATGCTAAATGAGCTATGGTGACTAAGTTCAAGGAAGGAGATTTAGTAGTATGTTGTGACACTCATAGCGCATGCCGCGCGCACAAGCTAGCCTCACTTTGAAAGGGTCCATTTTACTATATTGGTAAAATCGTCTGAAGATATATATACCATTAAGGATCAAGGCGGCTGGGTAGTGAATTGAGTACATTCTAAGTTCCTTTGTCCATATCATAAAGAATAATAATACAAAAAAGAAAAAAAGAGAAAAAAAATTTCAAAATAAATAAAAATTTGGATATAATAGATACAAATATTCAATAATGAAAAAAGAAAAAATAATTTCAAGCCATATAGTTTATCTATAGATTTGATGCCTTTCTGGCATTATAACTAGGTACCCCTTCTTTAGTAGGGGGAGGAGAGTGCAATTGAACTGGAGAAGCCTGCAACGGAATTGGAGAGATGCAGATTTCATACAAGTCCTGACTATCTAGACCCTGATGAAGATGTGCCAAACCCAAGAAAGCTTGGCAACAGGCACGCTAGCCCTGCCAGCTTAGGAAAGGCCATTAAACTAAAGGGTTAGTCCATTGGAAGGGACTTTTGGAATAGGCAGAGAATGTTTAACTCAGGAGTAAATGCCGCTGAGAGGATGATACACTTGGCAAGAAGGCTCTCAAGGCAGGGGTAAATGGAGAGGAGGAACTCTTTTTCGCGAAACATTTGGAAATGGGCCTCATCTAATACCCTGCACATGTTGGGCATGTATTGGTGGGAAGTGACAAAGGAGGGAAGTGTACATATGCACCCAGAAGCGCCATCTGGGAGACATACTTCTCAGGAAGCCCCTTAGCCAAGCTTTTACAAAGGGCTCAGTATAACACCAGAATGCACCAATCCTTCAAAATTCGAGTCTTAAGGCCCAATGCGATGTAAAAATTGGTATGTACCAATTCGGATTCACACCAAAGCCTAGCAACTAAGTTAGCAAAAATAAGGGCCTGGTTGGCCTCAAAAATATCATATGTGGCAACCTCAGGACTGGTTGCAAGTGCAGATGACAAGTAGGCATTCACAAGCTCTGACATCGAATTGAGCTCAAGACCCAACAAAGCCACACTGCCCACATGCAAGGAGGAAGCAAGATTCTTTGAAGTAAAGACGCTAAATAGTGAAAACAAGAAGTCCAGAAGAAGATCCCCATCCAAAGAATATTGATTTCAGATCAGGGTTTCTTTGGATTGAATGGCTTCAGAAGGCTGAAGAGATAAAGAATAAGTTAAGAGGGGATCCCGCTCAACCCATTGGAAAGTTCGACTGACTGTACCTGAAGCCACAGGGGCTTGTTCAGGATTATCAATTGGTGTTATTGTAGTGGGATGTGAAGCCAAACTCTCTATTACTGTGGAGGTGTAGCTGGTCAACCCAGCTTGAGGAACCATGGGCAACATGCCCGAGTTGACCATAGCGCGCCACATGGACTTGCTTAGCCTTAGGAAGGCTCGTCTGTCCAAGGTGAAAAGGCTATCGAGATAACGTAATACTTTGAGGAACACAAAAATTAGATATTGTGACCCAAGAAGAAGGGTACCCGCCGCTTATATCCAGTCAAGGAGGGGGAAGTGTTGAGTAATTGATTGGACCTAATCGTCAGATATTCAATAGGGACATAATAATGTTAGCATGCTTATACTTATTATGGATCATATCAAATATCAGCGATTATGGATCAGATATATTCTAAGCTTATGCAAAGCTTAGGATCCGCAGCCTAGCAATTTCACTTAATAATATTTGACTATGATGAAACGGGCTTGAGGGCTTTGTTGGTTAGGTTAGACTTAAATTAAGTTTTGACTTGTTGACTTGGGAACGTGGGCTTTGTTGGTCTATGTCTAAATTAGTTTCTAATGTCAGTCGAGTTTTTGATCAAATTAATTAATAATTAGTGATACAAATTACCTTGGTATGTGCTGCTGATTACATGTGAAAGAGAATTGGTTCAGCTATTTGAAGACGCATCCAAAACGCCATCTTGAGAATGATGATGGTGTTTACACTGACCCTGAGGCTGAGCATGATGCCCTGAGTTGAAGTATTTGTAGACATTCTTACAAACTATTTATATATACCAAGTGCCATTAAAAATTAGACGTCATGGGTAAGATGTGTTGAACATCAAACCCTATAAATAACCCTCAAGTTGATGCTAATAAAAAACATTAAACTACTATGACTTGCTTTATAATTTAAATTTATAAATTTTTTGTGATTGATACTTTACTTTGTATTAGTCAATACTTTACTTGGGATAAGTAAGATCAGGTCGGCATGCCATTGTCCAAGTAAACGACAGGGAATATGGATTTAAGTACTACCAAGAAGTTATATTTTAATTTTAGTCACCATCCAGTCTATTGTCATCAACAATAGATGCACGAAACTTCATCCCACTGCAGAAGAAGAATCAGCCCTCCAAAGAGAACCCAAAATTCAACACACAGTCAGAGGTCAAATTGAGTGGTTAACCAGATTCCCAAGCAGAACTTCGCTGTTAGTCCGCGGCCATGCAGGACACCTGGGAAGATGATCTTTCAAATTCTTAAATTTGCATATAATAATGGTAATCATGCGTCTACTGGTTTCTCTCCATATAAGGCCATTCTGGGGTACAACCTCTCGTTTTTTGTTGGGCCATATATCCGTCTGGAGGCTCCGGCTACTTCATATCACGTGCATCACACTTGGAGCACCTTGTCCTTGGTTCAATATCATCTGACCAAGGCGATCAGTGATTACAAATGGTTCATGGACTGGAAACGTCTTTCTACCCATGAAATCGTGGTGGGGTCCTCTTCCATGTTAAAAGAACGCTATCTGCAGATGCAGGTGCCATCCTGAAAGCTTGCAAGCAAATGATCCAATCCCTATGTGATGGAGGCAGATTTGGGCAACAGTGCGTTTCAGTTAATGCTCTTAGCCCATTGAAAACAGCACCCAGTTTGCACGTGTTGCAGAAGTCCCCATTTAAGGGATCCTGGAGGAACCTGAGCCTATGTGGTTGAGGGATCATAGGAGGCCAAGGTCAAAGCAATCTTGTGTTTTAACAAATATCTCACCATTTGGTTCAATACATCGTGGCCTGGAAGGGGTTCCCAGAATATGAGAGCAGTTGGGTCAGTGCTTGGGACGTTTCAATTGTAGTGAGTTAGGGGAGGCCTTTCACGCTTTGCACCCTGATGCTCCCCATCGACCTGAAAGTCACCACGCTCTTGTCTATTAAGTTGCTGAAAGCTTATAAGAATGTGGCAAACAATCAAGTTCCTTACTTCAGTGTTCCCCCATTAAAAAAGGAGGATATTGTAAGTCTGGGGGAGCACCCCTATGCCTCAACCATTTGTAATTGTTATTATGCACCAAAATGGGTTAAAGAAAACAGCTGTCCTCCTCGTAACCCAGGGCAATTTTGCCCATGTGTGGATGAGCGTTGGGTGATAGCATATCTCCTCAAAGTTGCCCCTTTTCTCCTTTCTTAACCACGCAAGAGCTGCTCCAGCGGATCAGGGGCTCTTCATGGAGGTGGTGATGATGAGAGGACGCCGCCAGAGGGAAAGTGGCAGGCATCTATACCAAATAATTTTTGGTTCCACTAAGGCGGCAAAAAAAGTTTAGATGAATAAAGGGCAGAGGGATTGAGCTATCACTGTATTATTGGGTTCAAAAACCTGCTGTTGCAATTCCAATATTACTGGACAATAAGCCCTAAGTTGTTATGACAGAGTGAATGGAATACGCCAAAATTAATACAGGGTATAGAAATTTGAACACCTCAAAATGAGGCGATACTGTGTCTTTGGGAAACCGCTTGAATTAGGTGATTATGAAATTAATGAATGAAGAATTGATGGAACCAATGAGATATGGCGAATTAAATTACTAAGCCATGGAAGCGGTAGCATCTGAAGTCACTACAATTTAGATGAGATGAGATGATTATAGAAGGGGGTTGTTAGTAGTTTAGAGAAAGCGAAAAAACAGAAAGAATCTGCTGTATTATGTATATTTAATAAAATAAATTTGTGGGAGTGAGTGCTCCATATTTATTTAAAGTTTTTCAGCTGTTTCGAGGACAACAAAATCATATTGTTGGTCCTAATTGCTCAGTGCGTCGAACCCTGTGCAAAATTCGTCAGAAAATCTCTTGAATACTGTCAATTTTATAAGACCTACCAAGGTGCTTCTCAACCACTAAAAGTAGGGCACCCAACTATGGTGGGTTCAAGGGCTGCAAATACATTTGATACTCAATGGAATCACCACTATATGACCTGGTCATGGGTGCAACCTGTCATCCACCAAATGAAGTGTTACTACTCTGTGCAAGCAGATCATGGTGGGAAGAAAATTTAGTGGCAAATTTTGAGCGAGAGTTCGCTGGCCAGAGGAATGTTAATTTGGCGTCAACTTAGTTGCATGATCTCATATTGCTGGAATCAGTTAATATTGCAATACCCTCTGTCAAGAATTCAATATGACTGGACAATAAGCTGTTGTCCAGAAGATCGTAATTTAGATTCAAGGCAAGCCTCAAGATCAAGTGGAAGTTATTTGAATGTGAGGCAAATTTTTTAAAGTATCAAAGTTTGGCGAATTAAGAGAATTCTGCTGAAACTTTAATGATAGAATGAAAAACCTAAAACTTGAAGCCAATAGGAAATTAAGCAGAAGGTTCAAGACTAAGTAGAGATACCAAGGATTAATAGTTAAGTGTGAGAAGGAAAAAGGGAATCTTTAAAAGAAAAGAGAGTAGGAAGAAGAAGTTAATAAAAGTAGCCATTTGTTTTTATTAAATTCATTGATTTCATTAAGCAATATATCATGGTTGATATGACATCATTATATGACCAATGTAAAAACAAAGCAGCATGTTGGGAGGCCAAGAAGGTGAAGTTGGAAGCCTCTCAGACCTCAAGCATACCATAGATTAATGCTGGGTCAAGGCGAAGTATTCCTAGGTTGGTCCCAAGGATGCAAGAGAAGTTCAGCCCTGTATGACAGCAGGTGCGTTAAAACAAACTAGCTTTGCAATGAATAAAAACAGTTCACTTCAGTTTTTAGGTGCACAAGGACTTGAAACCCATTTAGTTTTTAAAATTTCCAGCTCAGGTTGGCCGCTCCTAAGGTCAATTAACCAAGTTTAGTCAATTACCCAACATAGTGTATTGCCTGATGGAAGTGTGCACCTATTGGTGCACCTTGTCTTAGACCCACTTCCCTTGTTGATTGTTTTTCTTGAAAACCCTTAAATATCTCATATCAAGACCAATCTCACCTGTTGGTCAGCTTCCCTTATAAGAAAACCCCTTCGCTAAGTACACAATTTGATATTTATGCTTTCTTGGTCTATCCTGTGCATGTACCTCTTTGTAAAGGTCTCGCATAGTGTTAAACATTTAATTATATCTACAACAAATATCCGCCCATGCACTGTTGGGTTTGCAGGTTCCCACTAACCTAGGGCACCTATACTCCACCTCTACAAGCACCGCGTGTTTTCATTTTGGTTATTTCCTAGGATCTTTGCCTTATTCACCCTATTTTATTATAGCTCTAACTCTATGTGGGGCTCTAGTAACTTTAACAATTGTGAATAGTTTCCTGACATTGTCCCTGTGCACCGTGCACCTCCATGCTGGACACAGGAGAGTTATAGACACACTCCTTACACAATAGCTCCTTATTTTTTTTTAGTACTAGATGGTCCCAACCCACACAATAGCTCCTTATTTATTACTTTGTCTTTATTAATTATCAAGGGCCAGCGATCCTCATATTTCTTTTCCATTTCTCAGTGGGTTTTACCCTGTGCAACCAGTTTGATGGAACTAACCAAAGCCGCCAAAAGAAACTAGTGGTCCTCACTAAAGGGGGCCTATTGATCAACCTTTAAAAAAGCTTCATATTTGCTAATGCCATTGCGCATCCAGTTCCCTTTAATGGGGTATTACCTCAATTTATAAGTTATCTCCTTAATGTGGAACTAAAGATTGCTTTGGATACGCTACTCCAGGCTCAAAAAATGCTTTTCTGAGAAATCAAAAACACACCAATGAGCTTACCACGACTTTTTACCAATTGCGCCTAGTGGATGGCCAAACTAACTAACTTTCCAATCTCTTGGGTGCCACCACAGAGCGAATACTGCGCAAAATGTAAATTAAATGAGGACGTTAAGAAGGAGATTTTTGCTTTGACAAGCTGCCCCCATTTCACTGTGATAGAAACATACACAGGTTTTCATGCAGTTTGAATCTGCCATGGAGGGGTCTTCCAATCAGCGGAAAGCTAGACTATTGTTATCCATTTTGGATGTTGCAAACACTGTCCAGGTCAAATGTTACCTTAATAGTTTTACTTTAGTATATCAGGAGGTGAAGGAGACTGTGATCTGCCTGCTTGGAAGGCGGGTAAAATGCCGCAGTGCAAGGCAGAAATATTTGATGGTCCAGTTTCAAAATAATGGGACCTTCGTGGAGTTTGCGGAGAGGTTTATGGCTGAGGCTCATGTGTTGATGGAAACTAATATTTTAACAAGCGGGGAGGTGGGCATGGCAATGATTGTGGCTGTTAAGCCCTATTTAAAACAGTATAATGCTATGAACTACATTCTTCAAGATGGTGCGGAGCTATTGAAGTTTGTCAATTGTTTATGACATCTATCTATTACCTTTAGTGCTCCCAATGTGGAGCGGAATTCTCTTGCAACTGCTACCAAATGCTCATTAGGAAAGGGACCTCAACAGCATGGGTGCAATCCTTTAGTTAATACTCGTCCACTTAATGCTCTGGTGGTTCCTTTCTATCCCCAATATTATTATTTACTTATCTCGGCCAAATTATGACCCATATTTTAATTTTCGACCCAGACCTTTGGGTGTGATACTAAGATGAGGGTCATTTACAAATGCTTGTTTCTCATGTGATCAAAGAGGCCATTATGCAGCTAGCTGTCATGACAGGCTGAATTCTCATGTGGTACTGGCTGCATTATTTAAACAGGTAAAAAGTTAAGTGGAGTAGAGATGGGATGCTCTACTTGGGCTAAGTCAAACCTAATATTCCCCAAGGTTTCTCATGAGTTGCTGTGTCAGCCCTGGTACACACCCTGACGATTTATATATCAGCAAATCCCATATGATATATTGTCCCAGACGAGAGAGAGACACCAATAATGTAAACTCAGATTTCCGCCAAGATGTGCAAAAGCTGTACACCTGGCAAATCCTTGAGTGGAATGGTACAGTCAATGGCGGACCTTCAACAAATATTGCAACCCTATTAGGGGATGACTATGGCAATCCCAGTAGAACAAATTGCCCATGAGCATTCTCATATTAGCACTGGTATTATTACTTTTCTTAAATTTATAATTAAATTTATTGTGGGGAAGGCTGACCATGAGACGGACACTTCCGAATATGACTCAGGAAAGATAAACTTAGTACCAGGGGAGGCACCCCAGAGAAGCGATGGTATCTTTTGTTGCCAGCGGGAACGCCACTTATGGGGAGGGGGAGGGAACGTGTGAAGGGGCCGTAGCCACTATTGAGCACGTGTGGAGGAAGGTGTCTGATTTGATGAACCAGACTGGGAACCAGGAGGAGACTAGCTGTCAGTGACGTGGTGGGAGATATCCAAACATCCACGCTTGAAAGTGGTCCACCAAATGAGACCGGAATCTGTGGACAGCTTCTGGGAGGGTGGGGATGGAGCCAGCGATTGCATTCAAGACAATCGTGTGGATAGTCCACATGGCGATTGCAACCACCAGAGCACGGAGGGAGGGTGGGAGGGGGAGTCCATTGATTAAGCAAACATATCTCTTGACAGACTGAAGGGATGCGTTTGATCCTAGCCCAGCAGACGTTGGACTTCGCACCATATCACTTTAGAGGTGGGGCACTTCTCCAGGAGGTGAAACAGCGTTCCATACTGTCCACACACGACACAGGATGAGTGTAAAGTGTTAGAGTGCTCATCTGTACGATACACCCACCTCAGGCAGCGCCACACATGGGAGCGGACTTGAGGCTGCAACAGAGGATGGTGTGCGTATTTCCAGATAGTCTTTTGGGTCTCAGTGGAGTAAAGGATGTCCATCATGTCCAGGTAGTCCACCCTGGATAGGACATGGGGTCGAATGGGGATCACGCCATCATGGATGGGTAGCCCCTGTACCTCTTGTGTGAACTGAGGAGAGGGGCAGCCTCTTAGGGTTGTATGTCTGCTAATACGAATTCTCCACTCTGCGCTTCGCATAAAGAGTAGGATTCGTTTGTAGTGGGTTTTAGTCCCGTGAGGACCTGTGGCCGATGTGTGTGATGCGAGGTAATCTATCAGGGAGTGGGGGTTTGATGGATTGTTGAGGCCCAAGGCTCAGGAGAAGTTGAAGAGGGCTGCGCGGGACCAGTGTTGGGATGGGAGTGTAGGAGCGGTGATGGCCACAATCCAAGTGCCCAGGATCTTGTCAGCATGGGCTTTGAAGTCAAGCAGGCCAATGCCACCTTGATGATGAGGGCCAAACATGACCTCTAGCCGTACTGGTGGAGGGCAGCCTGACCAAAGACATCCTTGCAGCAAAGCATACAGGAAATTTGAAGAAGCTTGGTGAGAAGGGGATGGCGTGGGCTCCGAACCAGACTTTGGATAGGATCATAGAGTTTGCAAGAACAACCCTGCCAGTGAGGGTAGTAGGGTGGGCTCTGAGAGAGGCGATTCGCTTCATCATGTTGTCTAGTATATGGCATTCCATTACTGCTGACGCATATCCGCCTGCCTCCATCCACATGCCCAGATGGCGCACTGGTCCTATGGTAGGACGTGGCACAAAAGGGGAGCACCAGTGGAGCGGTGTGTGTTGAGTTAGTAAGGCATGGACGTGGGCGAGCAGATGGGCTGAGTTGGGAACTAATTGCTGGGGCCCAGCAGTTCTGAAACCGACCAAGGAGGATGATTTTGGTTTTGGAAGCGTTCAGTGCCGCGTTGCTTACCCAGGAATATTCCTGGATGAGGGCTTCAAGCGCACGTGCATCTTTGTTATTAGACACCCCCACCACGTAATCATCTGCAAATGCCATCATCTTGACTGGGGTTTGGCCTGGCACATGGACCCCAGTGAGTTGGGCATTCACATTTCGTAGTAGTGGGTCAAGGCTGAAGCTGTATAAGAGTGGGCTGAGGGGGTCCCCTTGTTGCAAGCCCCTTTGAGGGCGGACTACTTCCGTTAGGAAGCCTGGGCCACGCACTGCCATTGTCGCAGATTCCGTGAGCAGCATCACCCAGTTTATGAAGCGGGGGGGTAGGCGAAATTGATGGAGGCAGGCCCTAAGGTATTCCCAGTTTACTCTATCATAGGCCTTTTGTTGGTCCAAGAATACAAGTGCCCCAGAGGCTGTGGACTGACATGCATTAGCCACGGAGTGCACGTTATCCCAAATCGACCTTCTGGGGATGAAACCGAATTGTTCTGGGGAGATGGTGGCAGATGCTACAGTCCCTAAATGGTTAGCCATGATTTTTGTTAAAATTTTGGTGTCTGTGTTTGTTAGAGAAATGGGGCGCCAGTTGGCTAAGTCAAGCTTATCCCCTTTCTTGAAGAGTGTGACAGTAAAGGCCTCATGTCCTCCTGGTAGGAGGCGCGTTTCCAACAGGCTTTGGTTAAGTGAGGCTAGCAGCAATGGGGATATATATTTGAATTTATTTTTTGTAGAACTCATATGGAATGCCATCTGGGTCTGGGCATTTTCAGTTTGGCTCATCATGAATGGCTGTCCATAATTCGTTTGGAGTAATTAAATTCATTATTTCTAGTATCAGAAAATGGTGAAGATATGAGCTCAGTTGAGAAATTCCGCCATTTCAGCTGGCTGAATTGGTTCAGCTTGGTATAACTCAGAGTAATATTTTTGCATTTCAATTGCCACTTCGGCCAGTGTGTCCACAATGGAATTATCCAATCTTTGCACCTGTGTGCAGGCCACGCTCTGGCATGGTGCGAAATTTTTTTTAAAGAAGTATGTGGTGCACTTGTCACCTTTAATGATGCGTGTGGCCCTGTATTAGACACAAACCCAATGTTTGTGTTGCCTTTTGAGTGCGTTGAGGTGGGCGGCTGCCTCCACCCACTTCTGGCCCCATGTAGGGCTGTATCCTGTGGCTGAAATGTTGGACTTCAAGTGGGCCAATTCTGCCAGAGCGCGCGAGATAACCGCCAATGTGGCTCATGAGCATCTGGAGGAGAGATGGCAATAGTGGCAGATGGTATCCTCTTTGAAAGTTGCCCATGTGGAAAAGGGGTCCGCACAAAATGGTGCAACGAACAATTTTGCCAAAGTTGCCTCTTCCACCCACGTGGAAAATCCTGGCGACGTGAGCTCAGGGGGGGCAGATTTTGCACCAATGTGGGGCCTTTGCAACTGTGATGGGTAAGTGGTATGTTATCGAGACCAGTTGGTGGTCAGAGAATTCCATTTTCGTTGTTTTGAAGTGGGAGATGTGGGGTTGGAATTTCGCCAGCTTTAGAATAAGGTCGATGCGGGTCATGGACCTTAATTGGCCGTTGTGGACGTGGGGACGCATCATATTTTCAAGCAGTGGGGCATGTCGCGGCAGCACATCCATTAACCCAAGGGTGGCTTTTAGAACGCATAGTTCTACATGACCCTGTGGGGCGTGGGGTGAGGGTGGCCACCAGTCCGTTGGTGAGGTTAGCCAACAGTTTATGTCGCCAACTAGGAAAGAATCAGGGGGTAGCGGTAGGGATTTGAACAATGAGAAAAATTCCTGACGCTCGTGTGCACCGTTTGGGGCATAGATGTTGATGATTGCATGTGCAGTATCAGCCCATGAGAAGGTGACGACGAGCACTCAGCCATTTAGGAATGTTTCTAAGGATGTGAATTTGAAAAATTATTTTTCTGAATTAGCACCCCACAGTGCTTCAACCAAAAGGATAGGGATGGGAGGAGCATTGTTTTCCAAGCTTCCTCAGAACCTCGTGGACAGTGGGACTCCTGGATGGCCATGATATCCACGGGTAAATTGTGTTGTAAAAAACTCAGTTTCCTAGCCTGGGATGGGGAGGCCTTGAGTCCCATGATATTCAGCATCCCTAGAGTGAAGGTTTCCCCCAATGCACCTTAGGTGCGAGGGGGTGGGCCCCTGGGCCCACCAGCCTCTTCAAGGTCCCCATGGGCTTTCACAGCAGTGTGGGTGTTAGCAGCAACGCTATCAGGGTTTTTGTTAATTTTTGCGGAAAGAGTTGCATTGGCTTTGGCCTTCACTTTTTGTTTTCCTGACGTTGGACGAATTTTTTGCGGTGCGGATAAGTTCAGTGCACTGTCGAGTGGGGCAAAATAAATTTTTCAATTGGGATAGGTCCCAAGTCAGTTTTGACCGGAGCTTGGGTACGCGATTGGGTGAGATTGAATCTCCCATCGGATCCTTGGATTGAGTGGCCCGCTTGGCATGGGCCTCCCAATCTGATTGGGTGATGGATTACCAAGTCACTTACACCGCGAAGGTCTCCATGTCCTCCTGGCATTGTGTGTGTGGGATGGTGGTGGTGGCTTTGGCTGCTTCCTTGGCTGCAGCCCTATGGGCCTGCTTGGCCTTCTTCCACTCCTGCGGGGAGATGGGCTTTACCAATAGGTAGCAGCCTTGTGCTCCCCACGGGAAAGCCTCCTTGGTGCTTGCGGTTGGTTCGTAGTGCGCCTCTCCGCTGGCCATGGCCGCTGAGGGGTGCTCTTGGAATGTATCGCCCTCCTTGGTGGGGCACGCGTGTGCCTTATGGCCAAACGCATCACAGTGGGTGCAAATGGGGGGCGCGCTGTCCACAGTTACCCGGAATGGGTGGGTGGTGTGCCCTGCGATGTCAATAAAGGTGGAGTGCGGGATCTGGGTTAGGTCCTTTGCGATCTCCTCAGTTGGGGTCAGAACTGCGATGGCTTTGCTGGTGCACAGGTGTGGCATCAGCGTGAAATGTTGCATTTCAAAAGATTGTATTTCGCCATATATGGTGAGACCATCTTTCAGGTGTTGCTCCAAAATGTCACGTTTTGCTGTAGTAGGCAAAAAGTCAAACGTGAGGAAAATTTGGTTTGATTTTATCCATCTGGTGCATTTGGTTTTGATGACCCATTGCCCTTCGGGGAGGTTGACCACTATGCACACTGCTGCAGCCTCGTCTGCTGCTATTTTACTTTCAAAACCCAGGTCCAGCCAACTGCACGACATGGAGTGAGGTGCAATGTACACTGCAGTCAAGAAAATTTTGTGTACATCTTCACAAAATTTTTCCCATAAGGCCGTTTTTTGGATGTCCAGATACACACAGACTCCAAATTCCACCGACAAAAGTGGCTGGGAGTGTGGCGTGTTGATGTACTGGTTGCATCGTGCTTGCCACGTGAGTATCTCCGGGGAAATTGTGACCGCCAGTTTTTTGAGATTTTTTTCTATTCCGCTAGATTCTCCGGGGCGTTTTCAAACGTTAGAGGCCGCGGGCCTTCCGCCTGCTCCTCTTGCCTTGCTTGCCCAACTACTCCCAGACATGGGCGCAGACTAATCTCCTCTATGAGATTATCAAACTAGATTGAGTCTTGAATTGATTAGGTTGCAAAAGTGTTAGCAACGAGAAAGAAATGCTGGTATTATCAATTTTCTTGATAACCTAAAACCTTTTGATGTTCATGTAATAACCACCAACGTTTCCTCTTATTCAGAGAGTAAATACTGTTATATTTTCATGTAAAGTACCAAAATTTTGACGACTATAGATATTGGTGCTCCCATCAACAATATATCCGCCAAGCTCATGTCTAAGCTTTCGCTGAAGCCTGATGTGGAACGCTGAGTAATTTATGGGACTGTGGGGGCACAGAGCATTGTGTCAGAAGAAGCTTACAGCGCGTTGCCTCTGAGTTTTGGTTCTGTTGCTGCATCCGCTCTGGAAGTGGTTCTGCCTAAAATATTACTATGTCATGTTTATTAGGGCCGCATTCATGCAGAAATTTGAGCATTGATTGATATGGCGGAGGGAACACTTAACATTTTGGGACAATGGAACACTATCTATAATTTACCTCCAATGGAGTCCCAGAAGACCCAATCTGAAAAAGTCAAACTAATCTCTCATATAGTGATGATTTGATTCTTGTACAAAATTGGTGGATGAAGTGGAGGACTTGTGCGCTTCCTAACCAGATTTACAAGTATAATGGTACTCCGCTGAGAGCTAAAAGTGCTTTAAGCATACTTTCTGAGCATCAGGTCATAATGGTGAAAGAGTTTAAAATAGTGATCCTGAAATTTATATAATGTGAGATTATGGGGCCCTATCAGCAATTGCAGCTCAAACCCCATTTGGCTCCTGGGATTCTGTTACCAGGGCAGGGGGAGGTGAAAATGTTGATATCAAACGTGCAGAAGAAGTCTATAAAGAATTAAAGGCATCAAGTGGTCGCTTAACTGCATCTGATTCCTATTAATGAGGTCCACCGGATACATGACTTTTGTTTGTGGGAAGATCTTAAGCTACCTTTAAACCCTCATCTGGAATAATGTTTATGGTTCCACATGATGCTCTAACTTGTTTGCTAGAGGACCAGAAGGACAGGTGATGGATATTTTAAAAATACCAAACCATTTTTGCATCAGTTGATCATGACTTAGGATGTGCACATGGGATTGTGCATCAGTTGGACACAGGAGATCTGATTCTATCCATTCATGGACTATTCATCACTCTAAGGCACATAAGAAGTTGTATCCGCTGAGATAGATTAATTGGTTGAATAGGGAATTTTAGAGCCGTCAAAGAGACCATGGGCGTCCCCAGTGCTAATTGTCAAGAAGAAATATGGCGCCAATCAAGTATTAATAACTTCTGGAAGCTTGACAGTATTATTATAAAAAGACTCATACCCGCCTCCATATATTGGTGATGCTTTAGATCGTCAGGTTGTGCCAAATATTTCTCCGTTATGGACTTGATATTAGGGTACTGGAAAAACGAGTTTCCAGCAGCAGAACAAGTGTGCTATAATCACTTTAAAAGGGTTGTTCCATCCTAAATGTATGCTACAGGGTTTATGCAATGCCCCAGTTATGTTCCACTGGGCTATGGACACTATTTTGGGTGACCTGAAGCTGTCTTGCGTTTTATTCTACCCCTGGCATTATTGATATGTTCTTGCGGATTTTCATGGAACATCTTGATCACCTGTAACAAGTGTTCCACCGACTCATTGAAGCTAACATAAAAACTATGCCCCAAAAGTGCTACTCTTTAAGGAGCGTTTGGAATACCTTGGGCTTGTGGTAGACTATAAAGGGCTTAGTCCTCAGCCAGCAAAGGTGGAAGCTATATGCAAGATGACTTGGCCAGGTAATAAGTGCGATATCAGGTTTTTTTGGGGATGGTCGGCTGCTACTGTTGGTTCATTCCCATCTTCAGATATATTGGGGCTCCGCTCTTTGAGCTATTAAGGAAGAATGCCACCTTTGATCGGATGAAATGATGTCAAACTGCTTTCGAAGTTCTAGGGACCATGTTGGCTAATGCGCCAATTTCTGCAATACCCTAATTTCTAGAAGGTTTTGTTGTAAAAATGGATGCATCCCTTTCTGCCATAGGGGATGTTCTATCCCAAAAGGACGATGATGGTGTGGAGCATCCCATGGAATATTGTAGCTGAAGCTCAACAAGTCTTTAACAAAATTACACTGTGACCAAGTGGAGGTGCTTAGCATTAATATACGCATATAAACAGTTCTGGGTATACCTTCAAAGGGTGAAATTCAAAGTGGTAACAGATCATGCCTCCTTGCATTGGCTGCAGGATCTCTGTAAACCTGAAGGATGGCTCACATGATGGGCCTTGCATCTCCAAGCATATAACTTTGTTTTGTACACTGGCCAGGGATCAAACACAAGATGTGGTGCTGTCTCTCATGATTACTGTCGTAAATTTTCCCTCTCAGCTGCAGAGAAAGAATGTCTATGGTCGAGATCAGCCTAAACAGGGAAATGTTGACCACTTATGAGATTGCAATGAACTAAAAAGCAATTTTAATAATGATAATAATGATATCAAATATATTGGCCAAAAGGCCCTGACTTATTCTCAGCGGAACCCTGTTAATCAGGGTAACACCATTTTGAAACCTGCATGGCAAACTAACGTAAAATTGAGCAGTCAGAATACTCTTACCATACGATGGACCGTGGAGTGACCATTGAAAGGCATGTCCCCAACCACCATCAGGTCCTTCCAAGCACCTACGCAGGGACCACCCCTTTTTATAGGTGTAAGGAGGTCCCCTCAAGGTGAAAGTAGTTCATCAAGCGGTGATTGGTTGAAATACATCAAGACATTACCCTATGGGTACATTCTTCCCCAAAACCCCTCCCAAATATTGTGTAACCAAAGAGTACCTCAAATTTCCCATGATATGATAAAAGCGTGTCCCATATTTAGTATTTTAGATGCGTTTAAGCTATAAAAACCTATCCTCAAATTCCCCCTGACACTTGTAACAATTTAAATACTGATCAGTTGGATATTAAGAGGGATTGTTTTATTTTTACCCTGTGCTTCTAATAAAAATCTAACAAAACCCAAATATTATAGTAGCGCTTAATCCTTATATTATTAAATAACCTTTGTGGGATCGAGCAGCATAAGCACCAGCAAGCACAAGTAAGCTGAATTCCTACAAAATGGTACTCATTACAGGGTAAGCCTGTACACCTCAAAAGTCGTCAAAATTGGAGGCAACAAACGTGATTAACCCTCCCACTTTTCCTCTTCACCTTGAATCACGTTTAGTTTATCTGGAAAAGCAACTAACACGCGCACTATACTGTCTAAAAGAACTCGAGCGACAATCAATAAAATCATATTTTTCAAATATGTATATCCCTGGTGAAGGGAGCATTGCTACTTTCTTTTATGTTTATGAATCTGCCATGTATGGTGCAACAGACAAGCAGAAAGTGCAACACACCCTTCCTTGTTTAAGCCGCCTAGCGCAAGAGATGATGGTTCATTACCTGAACCCTTTGCGCACCTGGGAAGAGGTGAAGGAAACTCTTCTAGCTGAATTTGGATCAAAACAGAGTCTACACAGGGAAAACAGGCCTTTATGCGCCTTAGTATGTATGGAGGTGAATCAACCATTGCCTTTGCTGAACAATTTTACCTCGCTGCGCAAAAGTTGTCAACCTCTAAAATTCTCATTCTTGATGATGCTATCGCCGCCCTGTTATCTGGGCTATCTCTTTAACCCTCTCTAGCCATACATATCATCTCAGTGAAACGCCACTTCAAAAACATCCGTGATATTAAAGAGGCTTTGTTAGTGGCCAAATTTCATTATGTGCCAAAACAAATGTCACTGAGGTGAGACCTTTAGCGCTAACCATTGAGGTGCTTCCGCCTGTTGAATAGAGGAGAGTGAGCTCACCTGGGCCCATCCTCCCTGGGAAACATGTTTCCTAAGTACAACTTAAAATGGATATCACTCCATCTGATGAATTAAAGACCATACAGCTGCACGAGGAGCACTAAAGCTGCTGTGCATTCCTCTCTAGCTAAGTTGGTAAATGCGCGCCCTAAGGCTATTCAATCTTCTGTGGCTGATTTACCTATCTCCATTCTGGCATTGCCTGTTGTTGAGAATACCCTCGGGGAAGAATTTGAGGGGGGTTACATTGATGTTGGTTATTATATATTGGGAGCCCCTGCAGAGGTAGAGGTTCCTGATCATTTGACCGCTGGAGGAGTAGATGAGACCGCCATACCTGAGGAAACATACCTCAGCCAAATTCTTGGGTGAGGAAAGGTTATTGACACTGCCAGAGATGGTGATCACTTTATATCTAGCTTGATTCGACCTATTCAGCGGTTTCATACCATGAAATCCATCCTGGATACAAGCCCTGAGACTGCTCAAAAGCTAACCTCCACCTTCCGGCTCAAAGAAGTCTTAGCCTTGTCACCTAACTTTGGAGGAACCCTCACTAAGGTTAAAGTTGTCATTCAAAAATTATGAATAATGGTCATCCTGGACACTGGCTCCCCAGTCAACGTGATCTCCACTAAGCTTATAAAGAAGATAAAGCTAGCGCCTGATTTGGAGTAAACGCAAGAATTTGGAACCACTTCTCCAATAATACCCATGCTATTGGGTCATACTCTTCCTTTCCTATCCTAATTTGGTAAGCTTATTCTATCAGTCCCTGCGTTGGCTTTGGACAACAATGCATATAATATGCTTATTGGCACTCAATTTATATTTGTGTATGAAGAAATAATAGACCTGAATCATAGTTACCTCTCCTTACTCAACTATGAAGTCCCACCAGTCTTATCTAATGAAAAAACCCAACAAGAATGAATACTCTTGCCTGGTCAAATATCCCTTCACAGCTATAACATTGCTTTATTTCACTTCTGGGAATAACACAAAGAAATTGCTCGATTCAGTGGATGATAGGGAGGGTATACCATTTTATACTGCAGATGAGGTCTTGATTTATCTTGGTAAACAATTAGTGGTTGATATTAAAATCACCCTACAAATCCCATACCATTGCCTGTTGCACCTCCTAAGTATTGAGGGCGTAAACCACTTGAAGCTTCGTGTATTGCCTGGGATACTAGACCCAGCCTACCAGAGGTCAATTACCATTCTATTTGGGAAACCTCACCGGAAAGTACATGATCATATGGAAATACCAGGAGATTGGCAGAGGCTTCCTACTTCCAGTAAAAAACATTGAACATATTACTACATTAGCTCTATGGCGGATTTGGGCTTACCCATGGACAACATGGTGTGTACCTTGCCCAAAGTTCATATTTTGGATAAGCTGACCCCAGAGGATTTGGAAAAATTTCATACCTTGCCAGACGAATATAGTGACATATTAACCAAATTAGATACTGACTATGGCCACATGAAGGGATGGTGCCACTCCATTGATGTGGGTGATGCCCAGCCTATTAGTCCCAAACCCTATTGCAAGTCAAAGGTAAAGAAACAACTAATGAGGACGGAGCTCCAGCAGTTATCTGACGCGGGGGATACTCCTTCCTTCACAAAGCCCTTGGTTTCACCTCTTTTCCTAATTAAAAAGAAAAATTGATGTCATCAGATAGTAATGGATTACTGTAGGTTAAAATAGCCTCATAGAGAAGGATAGCTATCCTATCCCTCGCATTGATGATGCCCTGGCCCTCCTTTGATCTAACTTTTCTCCGCCATAAACTTGGCCAGTGGCTATTGGCAAATGAACCTTTTTCTTTAAAAACAGGAGAAATGCGCTTTTTATATGTAGTAAAGGTCTCTTCCAGCCCACACGATTAACCCAAGGGCTTTAAAATGCACCTGCCTTTTTCCAGCCTAAAAATAGATCACATCTTGCAGGACCTCTAGTTAACTTGTGACATCGTTTATCTTGATGACATCACAGTGTTCTCAAAAACCTTTAATGAACATCTGGATCATTTTGAAGGAGATGTTTCAACGATTACATAATACTAATCTTAAGTTTAAGCCCTCATAGAGTACCTTCTTCAAAAGGAATTTTGATTTCATTGGCCACTCCATTTCCCAAGAAGGAATTTAACATATGCAAGACAAGGTTGAAGCCATCTCAAAAATGCCCCCCTAAAAATCTAATGGAAATTCAGGTATTCTATGGATGATGGGGTATTACCATCAGATCATCCCTCAGTTGGCCCAACTCAGTGAGCCCCTTATCCAGCTATTAATAAAAATCCCATTTTATTGGGGTGCTGAACTAAATGCCGCTTTTGAAGCAATAAAGCAACTGCTACAACAACGTCCTATCCTACGGCACCAAGATTATAATAAACCCTTCATCTTATTCACTGACGCCTTGGGCTGCACCGTTATAGTAATCTTAGCCCATTATGATAAGAATGGTATAGATCATCCTGTATTCTATTTTTATAAAATGATGTCAAAGGCAGAACGCAACTACAGTGTAACGGAGAAGGAGTGCCTTGCTGTTCTGTTAGCTGTAAAACACAACCTCCCTTTTCTATATGGAGCTACCTTCACTGTGGTTACTGACCACACATCCTTAAAATAGTCACATAAAATGAAATATCCTACTGGTTGGCTAGCTCGCTGGGCTCTAAAGCTTAAGCCTTATGGCATGAAAATTGAACACTGTGCTTGAACCCGTCACTTGAGGGTTAATGGGTTAACTCAGCTACCAGGCCTTCACTTGAATAATAGTGAGGCGGAGAGGTTACATGACCTCTTAATGACCTCCTATGTCTGGGAAGTTGAGGATCAGCCTGAACAGAAAATGTTAGCTGGGCACCTCCATAATACCAAAGTGGAGAATAGAAAGTTGTATAAGCATGTGGTGCAAAATGGCTGCCTTACCTTCAGCCCTTGGAACGCGTGCCTGCTATCCTAGAAGCTCACTCTACCCTAGGTCATGGAGGGGTAAAAAAACATATGAGTGGATTAAGGATCAATACTAAAGGGATGGAATAATGGAAGCTATTGTTGACGTCTTGGAAGCTTGCCTTACATGTAAGAAGCAATCCAGTTAAAGACTAGGTTTCAGTATCAACCAACAACCCTCAACAACCATTCCACACCATCAGCCTTGACATAGTAGGTCCCCTCCCTCAGTCTACTAGTGGAAACAAATTTATCCTAGTAGCTATTGACCACTCTAATAAGTGGGTGGAAGCCATAGCTCTCCCTGCTCAAACGGCCAAGGCCACAGCCACGTTTTTACATCAAAAAATATTTTCACTCGACATGGCTGTCCTTTCAGGGCAAAGCCTGACATGAAAGATATCCCTGATATATCAGTTCTTATTGATAGAATATATGATATATGTAATCAGCTTAAACAATCGAAGATGATAGCAAAATCACATAGCAGATGAACAACGAGTCAGACGATTCAATTCAAGCCTATCAAATTTGAATCAAACATCAGAACACCTGGGGCCAGGTCTTAGTAGTCCTAACTAGGCAGTTGACTACTAGTCTAAGCTTTGGTTTTCTAAGACAGAAAGAGCATAAAGAATATAAAGCTAGATAAGAATCAAGTAAGCCCTAAAGCTAGTTCAATTAGTCTGAAAAGTGTATATATTCTGAATATTTCTAAAAACATTCCTTGCAGAAAATAAAGTTAAATGCTTCTAAATACTTACTTGTAGTTACTTGCTTGTGACCTTAGTAAAGTACAAGGACCTTTATTATCAAGCATATATCAATTAAACAACTCTGAAATTCCAAATAATTCCTCTAACTCAATTTCACAATTACCCACTGTCACTGGTATCTTGGCCCTAACAGGGGTTGGTTTAGCTGAAGCTCTACAACCTATATTAGGGCTTAACAGACCTTTATTCACAGATAATATATTTTTTATCCGCATCTTTCCAATGTTTTTTTGGACTCTTAGCTCAGGCGAGGCAAGTTCACGAGTTGCTAGGCCAGACTGGGTTAAGATATTCCAGTCCCTGACAAATTGACTGTCAACCAAACAAAATATTACCACATTTTCCTTATGCTACTAGGCGCAATAACAGTATATATATTGTTAAAGGCCTATCTTGAAATTAAGGCGCGCTTAAATTTTTCTAAGTCTCAATCAAATAATATAACAAGGAGCTGTGAAAGACCCAGCGAAGTGCAGACTGTGACAGTAGCTAATCATGCTATTCCCTTTAGCTCTACAGTAAACTTTCCTGAAAAGCTGACACTTTCAACTATAAAGGATGGACTGGCTTTATTAAGTGCACAATTCAAAATCTACCACAACACTTATCACAATAATGCATGCAAAGTGATGGCAATAGGTTCCCAACTCACTGGGGATGCACTTAGTTAGTTTGTAAAGGCTTTTGAAGAAGATGAAAGTCTATGCACTAAGTATGAGTCTTTTAAATGTCGCATTTTAGCTGTTGTAACACCAGCTGGATCAAGATTACAAGCACGTATAGCTATAAAGAAGCTAAGGCAGGAAGATCAAGCTATGGAGGATTATACAAAAAAAATTGATGCATTTTGTAAAGCTGAATTAGATTCTGAGATGAGTTCACTTCTCTTTCGCCAAGGCTTAAATGACTTTTGGACAGAATTGGTAGACATCATCCAATTACTGTGCCTCTTCAGGATTTGAGACCACAACAAATCTGATGATTGAAGCACCTACTAATTCAAACAAAAATAAGGAAAAAAAACTTATCAAGCTAACTACCAACACCGTTGGATCAAAGAAAAGCTATGTTATAATTGCCACAAGCCTAATCTTTATGCAAATGAATGCTCAGTAAATGAAGTTTTCTGCTAAATCTCCATTAAAGAACAATGTTCAGCCTTATCCTATTTTATATGTTGCTCTAAACCTTGATGAATTTAAAGAATATAAAGAGCCTTTAATAGATACAGGCGCATCTAGAAATTTCTCTCTGAGAAATTATTAGAAAGCTTAAAATGTGCAAAAGGAATTAAATTGCTTGAGATAACTCTTTGGAATGGGGAGATTATCAACACCTATCGGTCAGAAAAGCCATTAGGCTTAATATTGGTTCATATACCTCAGATGTTAAGTTTTGGGTGCTTAAGGAAACTACTCAACCAGTAATACTTGGATATAACTGGACTTGTCAGATCAAAATTCAGTACTAGTATGAGAATCATGCCATCGTTGTTAGCTTTAATGGGAAAAAGTAAATTTGGCCTTTGATTAAAGCAAGATGCTCTGGGCTGTTAATTGCTGATACTCCAATTATAGAGTTGGAGGCCTGTAAAGCAACCATTCCAAAGTACTTAAGGCAATGGGCTTCAGTTTTCAGCGAAGAGGAAGCCAATCAACTACCCCAGCATAGCCTATTTGATCCTGTAATAGACTTGGCTTCAGGTAAACAGCCTATCACGGCCTAATCTACAGCTGTAATCAATGGGAACAAAAAGCTTTGCAAGAATACATAGACACCATTCTGATCAAAAATTTTATCAGAGTTTCACGATCCCCATGCTCATCACCACTTTTATTTGTGAGTTGAAAGATGGAGGTTTACGTCCATGTGTCAATTACCAGAAGCTTAATGATACCACTAAAAAACAGGTATCCTTTAACTGATGCAGACCACCTCAGCGACCAATTTTCTGGGGCAACAATATTTTCAAAAATTAATCTTAGAGACGCACTTAATCAAATCCGAATCAAAGAAGAAGATGAGTGGGAAACTGCCTTTAAAACAAGATTTGGCCTGTATAAATATCTTGTAATGCCATTTGGTTTATGCAACGCACCTAACACATTCCAACAGATGATCAATACTGTACTAGGAGGCTACATGGACCAATTTTGTGTTGCTTACCTAGATGATATCTTAGTATACAGTAAGTCTAAAGAAGATAATCTCAATTATCTTCAACTAGTATTTGAGAATTTCAAAAAATTTAATTTGCATGTTAAATTATCAAAATGTGAGTTTGCACAAGAAGGTGAATTCCTTGGTTATGTTGTAGGCAAGAACGGGTTTACAATGGCACCAAGTAAAGTTGATGCTATAACTTCTTGGCCTATACCAACTAGCAGAAAGGAGGTGAGAAGCTTCTTAGGGTTAGCAAACTTTTGTAGAGATTTTATCAAGAATTTCTAACAATTGCATTACCTTTAACGCAACTCACCTCTGATAATGTAACTTTTAAATGGTCATCAAAGGCAGAAAGATCCTCTAATGACTTAAAAAAGCGTTTACTACAGCACCAGATTTAGAAATTCCAGACTATGAGAGGCCATTTGTGGTTGAAACTGATGCCTATAGATTTGCACTTGGAGGTGTTCTACTACAGGAGGGGGATGATAATAGGCTTCACCCTATAGCCTACTACTCAAAGAAGTTTATCCCACCCCTAATGTAATTACCCCATTTATGATAAAGAGATGTTAGCCATTGTTCAGACCTTGAAGCATTGGAGAAGATGCCTATGCGGGGCTAAACATCCAGTTACCACTCTGACTGATCATAAAAACTTAACTTGCTTCTTCTCTCCTTGGCAACTAAATTAACGTCAAGCCAGATGGGCTCTCACTTTAGCTGCCTATGTGCTAGAAATTGGTTATAAACCAGGAAAATTAATGTAGTCCCAGATACTATGTGAATTCCAAACAAAATAATTGGGAAGAGCTTCTAACAATGGCCCAGTTCTGCTATAATAACTTAGAGCATGCTTCTATAGGTATGTCACCCTTTAAAGCAAATTATGGTTATGATGTGAATTGGGGACCCAACTTCACTGAAATCTCAGAAAAACCATCAGGTAGAGACTTTAATAAAGATATTCAACAAGCTCATGCCTTATGCATTGCAAATCTAAAAGGAGCAATCATGACATATAAGGATTTTTCTGATATGAAAAGAATACCTGGAAAGATCCTAGAAATTGGAGATGAAGTTTACCTAGATGCAAAAAATGTACCTATAAGTGTTCCCTCACGTAAATTAGCACACCAACGCACAGGACCTTTTATGGTAGAGAGAATTATAGGTAAGGTAGCATATAAAATAGCATTACCCAAGGAATGGAAAATCCACAATGTATTTCACCGATCCCTTTTACATAAGAAAGATGGTATCTCTCTACCCCATCTACAGATCAGAACAGCTGCACATCCATTGATTAAAGGAGAGACTCCAGAGTATGAAGTAGAAGCAATCCGTAAAAATAGTAAGCATTATGGAAAGATTCAGTACCTGGTAAAATGGGTAGGATACCCTGTTGAAGAAAGTACTTGGGAATCAGAGGAAAACCTTAAAAATGCAAAGAATCTACTTCAAGGTTGGAAAAAAAGAAAATTGCAGATGGCTTCCGCCTTGGTGGGGGATAATGTAAGGGCAAAGCCTGACATGAAAGATATCCCTAATATATCAGTTCTTATTGATAGAATATATGATATATGTAATCAGCTTAAACAATCGAAGATGATAGCAAAATCACATAGCAGATGAATAACGAGTCAGACGATTCAATTCAAGCCTATCAAATTTGAATCAAACATCAGAACACCTGGGGCCAGGTCTTAGTAGTCCTAACTAGGCAGTTGACTACTAGTCTAAGCTTTGGTTTTCTAAGACAGAAAGAGCATAAAGAATATAAAGCTAGATAAGAATCAAGTAAGCCCTAAAGCTAGTTCAATTAGTCTGAAAAGTGTATATATGCTGAATATTTCTAAAAACATTCCTTGCAGCAAATAAAGTTAAATGCTTCCAAATACTTACTTGATTTACTTTCTTGTGACCCTTAGTTAACACAAGGACCTTTATTATCAAGCATATATCAGATTAAACAACTCTGAAATTCCAAATAATTCCTCTAACTCAATTTCACAATTACCCACTGTCACTGGTATCTTGGCCCTAACAGGGGTGGTTTAGCTGAAGCTCTACAACCTATATTAGGGCCCAACAGACCTTTATTCACAGCTAATATATTTTTTATCCGCGTCTTTCCAATGTTATTTTGGACTCTTAGCTCAGGCGAGGCAAGTTCACGAGTTGCTATGCCAGATTGGGTTAAAGATATTCTAGTCCCTGACATGTCCCCAAATATTACTCTGTAATAATGGTAAAAACTTCACCCTCAGAGTAGTAATTATTCTGGCTACCTAAATGGGAGCCCAACAACTTTTTCAGCTCCATACAAACTATCTACCAATGGGACTGTGGAGAGAGCCAATGGAAAAATGGTATCCATTCTTTGCAAAATGGCCTCTTCTGATCCACTTCACTGAGATCAATTCTTATCCAGTGCCCTTATGGCCTACCAGATTAGTTATCACCAGGTTTCTGAAAATGTCCCCTTTCCATGTCTTGTATGGGCGTGAACCAGGAATACCCGCTCTCTTAGTTAAAGATTTATTCTCCTATAGAGTTGAGGAGCCCAAAAAAGGTATTAGAATATTGGCTCAACATATCATCCACTCCAATCTGAGGCTATAATCAATCTAGCAAAAACAGTGACTAAAGAAGGGCAGGCTGCCAATGAGCTCTGAGCCCCCTTACCTACCTTCCAAGTATCCAACATGGTCTTATACTACCATTACCACATTACCCCTATAAATGGTAAGCTTGGATCAATATGGGAGGACCCTTCAACATCACCTACAAAAGAGGCAATGTGTACTCTATTAAGCCTTTAGCTACAGGAGTCACCATCAACCGAGTACTTGGCTTTTTCTTCTGACCTTATTTCCCCCCACCATCCTGAGGGGGAGATGTTGGACATTTGATCTCTCAGCTGTAGAGGAAGAATATTTTGGGTCAAACTCATCCTAAGCTGGAAACTGTTGGCCATTTAAAAATTTTCAATGAACCAAAGAGCAATTTAAATAATGATAATAATGATATTGAGGATATCAGCCAAAAGTCCCTGGCTGATTCTTGGTGGAACCCCATTAATCGGGGTAACACCATATTGAAACCTGCATGGCAAACTAACGTAAAATTGAGCAGTCAGAATACTCTTACCAAATGACGGACCATGGAGTGACCATTTTAAGGCACGTCCCCAACCACCATCAGGTCCTTCCAAGCACCTAAGTGGGGATCATCCCCTTTCCTAGGCGTGGCAGAGGTCCTAAAGGTGAAAGTATTTTATAAAGCAGTGATTTGTTGAAATACATCAAGACATTACTGCATGGGTACATTATGCTCCAAAACCCCCTCCCAAATATTGTGTCACCAAAGAGTACCTCAAATTTTCATGATCTGATAGGAGCTATCCCATATTTCCTAATTCAGAATGCGTGTAAACTATTCTGAACCTATCCTCAAATTCCCCCAACCCTTGAAACAGTTTACTGATTAGTCAGATACTGAGAGGGATTGCTTTTCGTTTTACCCACTTGCTTCTAATAAAAAAATCTAACAAAGCCCAAATTTTATATTTGTGCTTATTTTTATATATTAAATAAACATTGTGGGATCCAGCAGCATAAGCACCAGCGAGCATAAGTAAGCTGAATTCCTACAATTACCATTGGTCGATGTTATGGCGGATTTGGCAGAGATAATGTATGAAAAATGATTTTGGGCTAATATCATGATGAGACAACACGGGTGATCAAAGTGCTGTGTGAGCTGCAATGGGACACCTTTTTCGCGTGATGGGAACTATATAAGCAAATTGGTGAATTGACGCTGAGTTACCAAAAACTTTATCTTGACCAGCAATTATTGATGCTCATAGAGCGGTTGGTCATAGAAGGGTTGCGGAAAACGCTGGAGTTCTTGCAGCCCTGTTACTATTGGGAGATCATGTATAATGATGTACTTTGAATAGTTAGTTGTCATCAATGCCAAGTGGAGAAACCTTTCCACAAAAAGACCACATGCTAACTGGTTAAGCCCTTTTTCACACGACATATTGTTTCTCAGGATGCGGTGGGGCCTCTGTTAACTGGCGCGAACTGGTCTAAGTATATAATAGTAGCCATTGATCATTTGAAAAGATGGGTGGAAGCAAGAGCAATCAATGGCTTAGGGGCTGTCACCACTTCCAAGTTCATCATTAAGTGTGTCATACAGTAACTTGGCTGTCCACAATTTAACCTCAGAGACAATGGAACCAATTTCTCATTGCATATTCTACTCAAGTTGAATGAACTAATGGCAATCCATGGGGTCTTGACTTCACCCTACCACCCTGAATCTAATGGATTGGTTAATCGGGTCAACGGAACATTGGTGAACATACTCTCTAAGCTTGTAAGTGATCAGCCCGCTGACTGTATTACCCTTCTATCCACCGCCATCTTTGCCTATAATATCAGCTATCATTGTTAACGGGCAGAGTCATTTCCAATTGCTCTATGGTAGACATCCAGCTTTGCCAGAATTGCTTTATTCTTGTGTGAAGTCTACTGGCGGAGTAGAGCCTCTGCGCTATTTGACTAACTTAATGGACATATTGATCAAAATCCAAACCTAGGCATATTCTACCAGTTTGGCTAAGAAGATTTAAAATCATGTGTCTGACCAGAATAGACATATTGGACTTCCACAGTTTGCTTTAGGAGATCATGCTTGTTCCATGACCAACATGTCTTTGGAAGGAAAAAAGTTTGCAAACATATGGATTCGCCATTTGAGATAATTAAGAAGACTGGGATTGACGCCTACACCATTATGGAATCTGCAGATGGTTGGATTATCAACTGAGCTCATGTGAAGTTCCTCTGAGCATACAAGTAATATGAGCTTATCATCCAGTCAAGGGGGGTAATGTTGAGATTATGATATGACTGGACGATAAGCTATAGTCCAGTGGCTTATAATTTATATTAGAGGTGAGCCTTGAGATTGAAAAGAAGTTATTTGGATGTGAGGTAAATTGATCAATGTATTCATAGCTCACTAAATTACGGAAATTCCGCCAAATTTTTGATGTTAGAATGAAACACCTAAAACTCATAGTCAATAGAAAATTACTAAGCGGAAGGGTTGAGACTGATTAGGAATATCAAGGAAAAATAGTTGAGCGTGAGAAGGTGAAAAGGGGTCTTTACAAAAAAAGAGAGTAAGAAGGAAGCGTTAATGGAAGAGGCTGTTAGTTAAATATAAAATAAATTAATATCATCAGGGCAATAGCTCTTTATTAGATACTTTATCATTATTAATTATTGAAGACCAGTAATCCTCATATTTTTTGTCTATTGCTCAGTGGGTTTTACCCTGTGTAACCATATTGCGTAATAAACCATTTCCAAAAAAATTAACACCCTTTGGCTAATATGTTAATATCTTGGTCTTGTATGTTGCTCTCTTCTGGCCCTAGATTTTAACTGCACAGATTCTTGGATAATTGTATTGTTTTGATTGAAATTGATTAGCTGGGGCAATAATAGTATGAAGACTATTATTAAAGTTGAATGCCTTAAAGCCACGTTGAGTGTATTGTCCAACGCTAGACAGGTGCTTCTTCCACTTGAAGATATTCTTGTACTGGTAGGGAACACTTTTCCTATTCCTTTTTCACAGAGCCAAGAGGATATTTTAATAAAACTGACCTAAGGATATCTGATCCTTGCACTCTTATCCCAATAGTAATGTTATACAACCAAAGTAAACAATAAAGTTATTATCAAGTTTTAATAAGCTTTTCATTAGGGAATAATTTAGAGCTTTTATAGTTAGAATCAACACACAACCTTTCAGAAGTCCACTGGGAACTATTTGTGCTCCTATATTGGTTTGACCCTCAAGTGTTAGGCACCAAATCTTGTTGAGTACTGTTGCCATGAGTTTCTTAGTCAGCGTATTCTCAGGTGTTTGGTGACCAAACAATTGGTATTAGGGACTCAAAACCAATTGTTTTGGCTGATGATGATTCTACTCTTCCTCCAGCATTCAAACGTTTTGGTAGTTTTTTGATGACTCCAATTCATTTCGCTATAAACAATTCCCTACAATTCAACTATTGGGTGTTGTTCCCATATTGAATTATTGCTTTATTTTGTCAGAAATTATTGCTGACAATAAATCCTATCAGTTGGCGACCTCAAATATCATTGAGAATGATGCTTGACAATAATTCATTAGTTGCTGACCTCAAATAACATTGGGGAAAAAACCCAATGATAATTTTATCAATCAGCTACTGTTGCCAAACCTATACAATTATAACCTAATCGTCAATATATTAATTGGTTAAATGATTGGATTATGTGGTCATCTTAAATTCTGACATCTCACCCTCTTGACCAGATTATCTAACATCAGATAGAACCCTCAGGGATGGAAGCCGCCTTAGCTTCAGCTCATATTTGGTTTGTCATATCTCTATGTCCTCAGAGGAGTGCAGCTATGTCTGCACTCATAGCCCATATGCTCTGCTCAGTTTTTTTTAGTACTAGATGGTCCCAACCCAAGGGGGGGATTCATCGATGTTCTGCTCAGTTTTAATGACTTCTTATCCTTGGTTGCTACCCATTGCCACCTCTTCTCAAGTGTGGTTCCCACAACATTATTCTGCACCAATCATAACTTTGTATCTATTGCTAAAAGATCAACTGGTCCACCTGTCTAAACCCCTGGACGGGTCTCATTAACACTTTGCCACCTGTACAAACCCCAGGATGGGTCTCGTTTGCACTTTGCCATCTGTACCAACCACAGGACAAATTTCTCTATGATAGGGACTATTCTGGCGGATCTAGTTTCAGCCCATCCTGATCTGCCAACTTCTCAGGACTCATGCCCATCACTATTTTTACTTCCTCCACGCACATTAGGTGTGAATATCGCTAGATGCTCACTGCTTGAATTAAAATCAGTTTTTAATATTTTTTAGTTTCTTATATTTTTATGCATCTTTTTTGGTACTAGTGGTGCTCAACCTAAAAGGGGGTGCTGACATGCATCTTTATTTGTAAATGGGCCAAACAAAGGGATTATCATAATCTAAAAAAAATCCTAGATAGCTTTTTTCTCTCTTTACAATCATTTTATTTACTACGATTTGATTCAAACAGCAAATTTGGATAATCACACACAGGAAAGATGGGCGACTTTAATAACAAAAAGAATACAACATGGGCGAGCGTCGCGGCAAGCGGTCTGCTTAACGGTGCAACTAAGGGCAAGAAACGCCCTGGAGGGGGACCAGGAACCCAATCTGCAAAGAAATCGCAAACTCAGACACCAACTGGGTTTATGGTATTTACTGTAAAGCACGCGCAATACATGTACATTCAATTCAACCAACTTTTGTCAAAGGTGGAACATGGGATCAGACTCTTCCTTGAGGATGAGTCACCGACCCTGTGGGAGAAAACATGTGAGGCACAGCCCTCACTTTTCCCTCACGCGGTGTATGTAGCCACCAACAACATGGGCCATGGCTGGATCAATATTGGTTTCAAAACAGCCAATGAAGCCGATGCCGCAGCAAAAATCTGCATGGAAATTGCCCTCCCTGAGGGCAAAAAATTTTGCACACCGCGCGCACCAGATGGAACAAGGTGAAAACTTTGTTCATCTCCTTTGACTCGCTCCCCACCAACCTTCCTCGTAAGGTAATCAAGGAGGAGCTCTGCAAAGGTTTTGTGACCTACGGAGAAATCCAACAACTTGAATTACAGCAATTTTACTTAATGCCCGACCTGTGCATGGGCAAAGCTATCGCTGTAATCAACCCCTTCCCAGAAGTGGAAGTGGATTTATCCAGAATTCCTCGTGCAGCAGAATTTCACTTTGCTGATGGGGGCCAGTCAGCTGCATTCCGAGTTACACTAGAACGCGCACCACCCATTTGCAACCACTGTGGCTCACTGGGCCACAAGGAACATGCATGCCCTGTAAAAGAGGGCTTAATGGAAAATGATTTTTGTGAAGAAGCTATGGACAAAGATAATGAAAACTTCGCCAAAATGACTGGTGGCCACCACCCATTCCGCTGGGGTGAAGATGGACTATATTCCATCGTGGACCCAGTTACAAGTAAACAGCGTAAAGCAGCACAAAAAGCCCGCAAGAGAGCAGCGGCTGAAGCGGCGGCACATGCGGAATCCGCCATTAACCATGGACAAATTCAGGAGGATATTTCAGCTATTAACTAAACCAACCAATCAGAACAATATGCCCAGGTCAAAAATTTTCACATTAACCAGACTGAGCCACAAAGCGTCATCAGTCATGCATATACTGAGGAACAATGCAACCGCAATTTGGGTGAAAATGCGGTGCACAATGCAACAAAGTTGAACCTCAAAAATATAAAATCCAATCAACAACCCGCATCAAATCAACATGAGACCTGTGCAGGTAAAGTTGATGCAAATGCAAAAAACCGCAATTCCCTTGAATCATTGTGTCAGATCAAGGGAACCAACAATGGCAGTGAAAGAGTTGGAGTACAGATGCGGAGCATGGCCAAAATGAGCTGCGATGGGATAGGAACAGAGGGTCCTCCCAACCGCTCCTGAGGCGCCGCAGGCACCTCAGTGTCAAAAGGGATGTTAAATATTGCGGGAGCCAGGGCTCATACGTCCCAAGCAAAAAAGCTGGCATTCCTGCAAAAACCTCTTGTAGACATCTTGGCCATCCAAGAAACCCACTGCCTACAAGGGGAAGAAGAATCCTGGTCAACCAGGGTCGCACCATCACAATCAGTATGGACGTCTCACTGTGGGGTGATAGTCCAAAACAACAAAAATTTTAAAATTACAAATTCATCATCACACTTGCACGGTTGAGTCCTGTTAGCAACAATCACATGCCAAGATGATAATTTCGTTAGCATGTATCTATGCACCGTGCACTGCAACTGAGAGAAAAAAATCTTGAAAAAATTTCTACCCTCACCCTCCCACCAGATATCATCGTGTTAGGCGATTTCAACTGCTAGGATAACCCCAATACAGATCGATGGCCTAATCCCAGGGGATACCCACCTGGAAACATTGAATATCGCACAATGAAGGCATCTCTTGGCTTACAGGATGCTCTTCCTCCCAATACACCAATCCCTCCCAATATGACAAGACCCAACATATGTGAGGGACTGCTCATATCAATGAGTCGTATTGACCACATCCTCATCCCACAATCCAACCACTCAAGAATCTCCAAATTTACAACAAAAAAGATCAATATTTCTGATCACCAATTAGTTACGGTGCAGTTACCGCCAACCCAATCCCACACACAGGTGTCGCCTTGGAGAAAGCTTCACCCAGAAGATATAAGATTGCCAGAGATATCTGACTGGGTTGAAAACAAGGCTACAAACCCAGAATTCACAGCCCCATTCACTTTAGATAAGAACATGGGAAATTTTCAAAAAAGATTTAATCAACAAAACCTGACATATTGCATCACGCAAGTACACCGCGGACACAGCCACAATCAAGCGTACCTTAGCAGAACTAGACCACCTGGAAATAAATACTCCGAGATCTGGCTATAGCCCTAATTGGGGACGCAAATGGGCAAAAATTTCAGCCCAACTTAACAATCTCATCTTTGAAAACCAAAACAGAATCAAACTATTGAACAAAGGTAAGTTTATAAAGGAAGGCGAAACCTGTTTGACATACTTTTTCCGCCAATTCCACTCCCGCGGAAACCAGCCCACATGCACACAGTTCCACAAGACCAACGGCACCGTGGCAACTGACCCTGAGGAGGTCAAGGCGGAAGTACACTGCTATTACACCGAATTATATCGCGATATGCCAACAGATCCACAGAAAATTAAAGAATCTATTCAACCTGCCAAGATACAAAGTACACCACCAAATTACAATATACAATCCCTTATCACACGGGAGGAGCTTTGGGAAACAATTCGCGGTGCACCATCTAGGAAATGCCCAGGGCCTGAAGGGATACCCTAAGAATTTTACAAAAAATATTTTCAACAAATCGCCCCCTCCTATTGGCGTCAATGAACCAGAGTTTGTTGGAAACACGCCTATTACCAGGAGGCCATGAATCCTACGTTATATCCTTGTATAAAAAGGGTGACAAGTTGGACCTGGACAACTGGCGCCCAATTGTACTCTCCAACACTGACACAAAAATTCTTGCAGCTAGATTAGGCGCAATTGCATCTGACGCCCTATCACCCAACCAGTTTGGGTTTATACCAGGGCGTTCAATCTGGAACAACATACACCCTGTTGCAAACATTTGCCAATCCAAAGCAACTGGTGCCCTTGTTTTCTTGGATCAGGAAAAGGCGTATGACCATGTTAGCTGGCCATACCTAAAAGAATGTCTACATGGCTTCAAACTTCCACCAAGATTCATAAAATGGGCGATGCTCCTAACAGAATCTGCAACCATGGCTGTATGCGGCCCTGGATTCCTAACAAACAAGATTAAACCACACAGAGGGCTCAAACAAGGGGATCCCCTCAGCCCACTGCTATACAATTTCAGCTTTGACCCACTCCTCCGAGTAACTGACTCACGTCTCAAGGGGATAACCGCACAAGGACAACCAACAGTCAAGATACTGGCCTTTGCAGATGACTGCGTAGCAGGTATAGCAAACAATGAAGATGCCCGACAGTTGGAACACACTATAGAGGAAAACTCCAAGGTGAGCAATGCATCGCTCAACAAAAGGAAGACAGAAATCATCCTCTTAGGCAAATACACAAACAATTGGGCCACAACATCAGAACCTCACACCAACACTCGAAGAAAAAATCCAATTATATTACCCTTTGCAACACCTCCCACCACCACTCCTGTCCAACACCTTGGAATCAGGCTAGAATCAGGGGGATATGCTAATGAGACAATGGAGAGTAACCTGTTACAACGGGTATCCAAACGCGTCGCCTCCCTCAAGGGAAGAACCCCAGGACTAACAGGACGAGTTAAAGCTGCTAACTAGCTCATCCTCCCAATACTGTGGTACCAGGCCCATGCGATAGCCTTCTCACCTACCTTTATAACCTCAATTCGCGCGCTTATCCAGGGCTGGCTGTTGCCTGGCTCTCACCCTCCTATACGGATGGAAACACTATTTGGCCCACGCTCAAGCGGAGGCATGGGACTAATAGATTTTGAGAGCCATGCCAATCACATCCTAGGTACCTGGATAAAGGAAATCCTTGCTCCAGACCTCCCACAACAACATTGGTCCAGAGCAGCAAGGACTAACTTTGCACAGGCGCTCAAATTAACCAACCCACATAGTCCACCCAGACTACACTCATACCTTGCCAAGCACCCTACTGCAACAGGTCCGCATGGAACCTCCCCTCATTTCAAACATATCCTCCAAACTATCCGCCGTATGGGATGGACCATAGAGAACATGGGTACTATACAGGGAAGGGGACGACCCAGCCCCCAATTCAAATTAAGAAACCCAGAAAACCACCCCCAGAGGGATATGCTCGCAACAACCCCAAGCATAGCTAGGATAGAATACCTAGATAGGCTGGACATTCCCTATTATTTAACCACACAGAAGGCAATGTGGAAAATGACACACCACCCACTCCTACAACCAAGGATAAGATCAAACGCCTGGCGCTGTTTGAGAAGGACCTATAGGACGGCGGACCGCTCCAACTCCCTCCACAAAACATGTGCAGTATGTGGAGGGGAGGGATCCCTACATCACCGCCTAGAAACATGCCCCCCAACCAAAGCTATATGGCGTGAAGTCGCACGCCTGCTTAAGATCCAAAACGAACAGGAATTCTCGATATCAAAGAGCATCTTCGCGCTCCAGATTGAGTCACCAATCCCATCTACCCTCCGCTCCCTAATAATACCCATTGCAATGTGGACAATACACACAATTGCATTAGATGCGTTCAGGGGCACGGTCCCAACCATTCATGGGATTATTAACAGATTCCATGTCCACTTACTAGAGTACTTCCAAACCTGGCTCTATGGATATATGAGACCAAGACAAAAAGCGCTCATAGAATCATGGTTCCCACTTTGGTTCCTCCACACAGACCCTTTCCCTCACACCTGCTCCATAGCAGGGGAAACCCCCTGTGTGTGTGTGTGTGTGTGTGTGTGTGTGTGTGTGTTGGAGAGTAGTGCACCAACCCCCATACCTGGCAGTCCCGCTGGCAACAGGGGTAACTTGAGTACCCTGGGGTGCCCAATTTTTATATTTCTTAGTTATTCTCTTAGTTTCACATATATTTGGTAGTGTCTGTCCCCTGGTCAGCTTACCTCAGTTAAATAAAAAATCCTTAATATAGCCCCTAGGTTATCATCCTAGGAAGCTATATCAGATGGCGAAGAGGCTTTGGGGAAACTTTTGTCCAGCGCCCGCTTTAGCTGGCGGACCATGGCGGACAGTATTGGGGTGGGAGCATCAGTGACATGGGGCATAATGAGGTATAGCTGGGGGTTTTTATGCATCTTTTTATTTTTTTCTCTCTTTTTTCCATTATTATTTTTTCTTTTGAGTCCAATACTTTAAGTATTTCATGTGGACTCTATTGACCATGTGACCATCTTCAATATTCTTGATTATATAGGCAATATTTGCCAACTTGATAATTTTAAATGGTCACCATCCATAAGCGTCCAACTCATTTTTTTTATTTTTCAAGGTTGTTTCAAATGCCAATGATTGTAATTCAATCATAATATTGGCTATTGTTAAAGATATTGTTCAGCTCTCATCCTAAAGATGGCTCTACTGCTTTTACAATATTGGTGGTGATGTGTCTTTATGCCCATGAAAATTCAAATGGCATTTTCTCAGTCACTGGTGCATTGCATAAAACTTTCGCATTCTGGTCAGCTGGTATAGTCCTTGTGCGGTAAATATTGCACATGTTTCCTGATTTTCTTTTTGGTAATCAAATTGCTAACACCCAAAATCAGGTCAATAGTCAAAAAGTATTTTGCCTCCCCTAAGTGATCAAGTTTGCTGTCGATTTGAGGTAATAGATAGGATTTTGATTTGATCCTTTTTTGGCATTATTTGCCAACACAAAAGTTTGCTTAATTTAAAATAATTGACTTTATCCACTATTCTCTGGATTAATCGCCTTTCATTTCAGATCTCATCTAATGCCTTGACTTCTCATGGCAGACCCAGTTGCAACCCAAGCTTGTCCTGCCAATGACTTTATTCCATTTAGATATCTGGTGGAACAGGTTCTCTTGCAGAGCTAAATAGTTCCACATCTAGACTGCAAGGCCTTTTCCCAAATTTTGGGCAGTTCCATCCTCCTTTTGAGGAATCACAACATTCACAAATTGTTATGTTTTCTTCCCCCAAACTTGAGAAAATTGCCCCATCACTCCATTTTCCAATAGTGGCTAGTTGATTTATTCTTCCACTTGGATTTATTGGGGTTTTTCCCCATTAAGACTTGATTCTACTGAATAGTAACTTTTTCAACGTTTTCTAAAATGACATCTATTAAATTAACCAAAGTTTGATCGTCTTCAGTTAAAATTTAGTCATTTTTTTGATTGGGCGCATCAAAAGTTGCTCTTAACATCTTCAGATGGTCCAACATCTGGAGGTCATTAAATCAGTTAAAGTGCTGCTACTATAATCTGATGCGATTTGTGGTAGGGCTGAAGTGCCTCCTGCATGGCTATGCGTTCATTAAAGTTAGTAAGCACTTTTTTCACAGTCAAGGTCTGGGCTTCTTGGTAAAACAGGTCAGCAAAACTAGATAGGGTCTCATTCTTATGGAACTGTATACCCAAAAATTCTTGTTTGCGATTTGACATCCAAATAGGGCTTCCAAAATCCAACATAATTTCTGCTTTTGCTTCTGCATATAACTAGTTGTCCCTATTGAGGTGGGGTAGCACCAGATTCTGGCATTGTTCTAAGACAGCTAATTACAGTCACCGCTTTCTGAAGGTCTGTATAACCAAACATGGTCATCTCAAACAAATGGAAAAATGCCGTGGCGTTATTCCAGTGAAAGGTGAACAATTTCATCATATTTCAAAATTCCTCAGGTACTCCACTAATAGAAGATCCTTATCCTGCTACTCAAGTAACCATAGGAATGGCTTTGGGAGTTATTTATGACACACCAGCAAATGGTTTGGGCATATTTTGGGGCAGATGGATCTTCCCAATTGGAGTTTTGTTTGCCTTTTCATTGGACTTATTCCCTTAAATTTCTCACAATCACAATTGTGATTTTTTAATTTCTCAATACACTTGGTCAACTTTTCCATCTCCTTTTAGAAACCACCGGATGATTTCTCAATCTGCTTCTCATTCAGTTTTTTAATATAATATTTTATTATAAGTTCGCCCTCATTCCACTGCAAAGAGGTAACTTTTCCACACAGGCCTTTATTCACTTTCCTAATTGTTCAAGCATCTCTTCATCCTTGATCATATGCTCCTTTAAGGCACTAACATCAGCTTGAGATTCCATGCTGAGCACATTTGGATTGATGGCCTGTAGTTCACCCAGAGCTTCCAAAGCTCTTCCTTATATGACATCGGTAAATTGGCCTTTGACAACTCAACTCACTGTAGTGAGCATCAATTTTAAATTTTGGGCTTGGTTTTTTGCTCGCTTTTGGCCCTAGATTTCAACTGCAAAAATTCTTGGATACTTGCATTGTTTTGATTGAAATTGATTAACTGAGCAATAATAGTATGAAGACTATTATTAAAGTTGAATGCCTTAAAGCCACGTTGAGTGTATTGTCCAACGCTAGACAGGTGCTTCTTCCACTTGAAGATATTCTTGTACTGGTAGGGAACACTTTCCCTATTCCTTTTTCTAGAGCCAAGCGGATATTTTGATTAAACTGACCTAAGGATATCTGATCCTTGCACTCTTATCCCAATAGTAATGTTATACAACCAAAGTAAAACAATAAAGTTATTATCAAGTTTTAATAAGCTTTTCATTAGGGAATAATTTAGAGCTTTTATAGTTAGAATCGACACACAACCTTTCAGAAGTCCACTGGGAACTATTTGTGCTCCTATATTGGTTTGACCCTCAAGTGTTAGGCACCAAATCTTGTTGAGTACTGTTGCCATGAGTTTCTTAGTCAGCGTATTCTCAGGTGTTTGGTGACCAAACAATTGGTATTAGGGACTCAAAACCAATTGTTTTGGCTGATGGTGATTCTGCTCTTCCTCTGGAATTCAAGCTTTTTGGTAGTTTTTGATGACTCCAATTCATTTCGCTCTAAACAATTACCTACAATTCAACTATTAGGTGTTGTTCCCATATCGAATTATTTATTGATTTTATCAGGAATGTTTGCTGACAATAATCTTATCATTCAGTGAACTCAAATATCATTGGGATGATGCCTGATGATAATTCATTAGTCAGCGACCTCTTATATCATCAGGGATGATGCTCAATGATAATCTCATCAATCGTCCACTGTTACAATCCTATATAATTACAACTTAATCATCATATATTAATTGGTTAAAAGGTTGGATTATGTGTCATCTGTTATTCTGACATCATACAACCCCATTTATTCCCTAATTCCTCTAGTACTTAAGACAAACATCCCTCACTAGTACTGTTTTCAGTCAATTTTAAAAAAATTGTTTAGTAAACCTTTCTATTTTTTCCAACCCAATTTTCCAGTTATACAACTTTTATTACTCTCCGCCGCTGCCACTACAAAGTACTTTGTTCCCAGGCTGTGCAATGACTGGGCCTTAGTGGCCCTTTATATGACATTGCTGCCATACTTCCTCAAATTGGGTTATTGTGTTAGTTTTTTTTAAAGATGTACCCATTTTTGGAAGCCCTCTGGCGTCAAGCTGTAACTTTGCTATTGGAGATCATTTCCCTCCACTGGGCGAGGTCAAGTGACCTCCCCATACACTCAACAAACTTTGGCACCTCATCACATTAAGGACCCCCGTGGGTCCCAAGGAGCTAACTGCAGCGGAATCTTCTAACACCATGGCAGCCATGGGGTTGGTTGTTAATAGGAATTGTGGTGATTATGGTCATCAATCATCTCACCCTAATCACTTCTCCCTGCCTTTTCCAGGTTGTTTAGACAGCTATGCCCCAGGCATTATGGGTTACTTTCTGGGTATTCACACACCCCAGCTGGCAGTTCAGTCTCAATTTCATTAGTCACTTCCATGACAACCCTGTAGTGAGCACCACTTATTGAATTTCGTGATACTTTTCAAAAGTTGATGCTAAATTTATAGTTGTGACAAAAGCTGCCCTAAGAAGGTTTTTATGTGTTATCTAATAAATTCGTCATGTAGGAAAGTGAGCTGAAACAGAGATTATATAACAGTATAGTTAAGATCCTACATTACTTAAAATTTATTCATCTATATATTTTGCTAGAACAAGATGTCAAAGTGATTATCTAGGTACCTCTCAACTAGGATCTTTTGTTTCTGTTCATGTCAAACCCTGATTTACGGGTTCATTTGTCTGGAATTTTATAATTAATGCTTTCCTATTAACATCAAATCTTTTTACACATGATTGGAAGGGAACAAAGCTTCTCAATAATTTTTATCATCATCAGTTGGTAATTCTTAAATGACGATTAAGTTGGTTGATTCTCGTTAAATTCTGACTTTAACATGGAAATTTTAGCGGTTTGCCATCACAAACTCTGACAAGGAGCTGACGGGGTGGAACATCCCATTATCTATTACTTGAAAAAATTTCATTTCCATGGAACAATCCTGGTTCATATATGACAAGGAGCTCGCCACTGTGTTGTGGTCCCCTACTCACAGGTGGTACCTGCTTCAAGTTGCACACAATGAAGTGGTGGTCTGGACGGACCACCAGGCCCCTGATTACTTCTGCAAACCCAAAAAAGTAGCGCACCATCAGGATAAGACATTTTGGGGCCTGGCACCTTTAATTATAAATAAAAGTAAAAAAGTTCATTGAATATTCTTCAAACCAGTTGGGTCATAACTCTTTCCTGAGCTTTAAGGATGAGGAAACGCAGAAGTTAACATCAATAATTTTCCCACTTAGATTCTTGCCATTTCCCCTCCCACAATGTCTATGGCGGACTGAGCACCAGATGCGCCGTTGGTATCTAAGGTACTTAATGTTTAACTTCCTGCTTGGAGGGGCTATAGTTGTTCAATCAGTTGTGTTCTTAGGTTGCAAGAGTACCCATTATTTGTCTTTTGGGAAAGATTTTGTTTAGAGATAGGGTTTGGGTCCCCCTCCATCTCTAGGATGATTTTATCTCCACAAATCATGATCCCCAGAATTGGGTCACCCAGGTATGTAAAAGTGTCTCAATTTGATCAAATTGACGTTTAACTGGTCAAGTATTTCCATGGATATGGCAGTTTGAATTGACAGTTGTGTGAGATGTGCGCTCGCCAAGTCTAATATATCAGGTAGAGATGGTCTCCTCCATCCATACAGCAGCACAAGGTATATGAACCTAAGTATCCATCAAATTCTTTGTTGAGCTCCTCAGCTCCAAAGGTTTTTTGCAAATATGGTGGTCATAAACCACTTTACAAAAATTTCTCTTTTTATTTATTGTATGTCAGCCGTTACCTCCAAAAAGAAAGCCCAGCTTTTTATTCGCCACGTTTCTCAATGTTTAACTTACCCCAGGAGGTGGTAAGTTACTGGGGGCTTCAGTTTACCACTTACTTTAGGATGCGTTGTTAGGCCATTTTGAAAATCAAGCCATGCTATTCCACGGCGTACCACCCTCAGTTGGATGGCCAAACTGAGAGAGTCAATCAGATCCTTTAATAATACCTTCATTGTTATGTCTCTGCCATGCAGGATACCTGGGCCGCCTAATTTCCCCTGGAGAAGTTTCTATACAACAATGCCACCTATTTGTCAACTGGGTTTACCCACATGAGGCCACCCTGGGGTATAACCCCTTATTCCTCATGGATCCCACCCTTCGCCATGAGGTACCTGCCACCATGAAACATCTGCAGCAGATCTGGGAGACTCAATCCCTAGTTTGAGAATATATGATGAAAGCAATAATGTGATTACAAGCAATTCATAGATAATAAACGCCTCTTTATCTATAAAATTAATATGGGTTCATTTGGTCATGCTTGATACGCGCCATCTTCATATGAAGGTTCCATAATGGAAGTTTGTGAGCAAGCGCTTGGGCCCTCACATTTTCAAGTAGGATTTGGGCAACGAGGACTTTCAGTCAATCTCCCCAATGACTGGAAGAAGCACCCCATCTTTTATGATTCCCAAATTGCCGTTTATAAGCATGTAGCCTGCTGAGTCTGGCCTTGTCATGATTGAAGGCTCAGAAAAAGTGGAGATGGAGGCCATTCTGACATCATGATAATTTTGTCACTCTGTGCAGTATCTGGTGGCTTGAAAGGGATTTCTTTCTTATTGGTAATCTTGATTAATGTCCACAATTGTTCAAATTACACGAGTTGGTTGAGGCTTTCACATCGCACACCTGGATGCTCCCCATCCTCCCCAAAAGGTTGCTTTTATCTTAGCAATCAAAAACCCTAAGGCGCACATAAGTACTGCGCTGGTCTAAGTCCCTGGTGGGGGTGCTCAGGTCACTCAAAAAGGGAAGGGTAATTTAAGTCTTGGGGAGCAACATCTTTGCTTAATTGGGAAGAATTCCCATTTTTTACCAAGAAGGGGAGGAAGCCAGCGGACGTCCCTCTTGTCACCATGGGATACCTTGTCCAAGTGGTAGATGAGAGAGGGAGTAGCAAAATCCCTTTGAAAATCTCGCCTTTCCTCCTATGTAAACCAACTATGAGTTGGTCCAGAAAATTTTGGGTGTTTGCTGAGAAGTAGGGGTGGCCAGGGCCTCTGCCAGAAGAGGGTTGGCAGCAATCCTCACCTTCAAGAGGTTGTCTCTGATGGTCCAAGTTCTATTGATATATTTAATTCAAAATCTGGCGAAAGTAAATTGGATAAGTCAGTTTTAAGCTTGGAAGTCCCAACTGCTATTCCATTCCTTTGTCCGAAATCATGAGTCTGTCCCTAACAGACACAAGCACAATAAACCCCTTCCCTACTCAATATTCCTGGATATATTTGGCCTGGTCATAGGTAAACCCAGTTGCCCAACTGGGTAAAGTGTCACGGATCTGCCAAGCAAAATTACGCTGGGAGGAAAATTTGGTGGTTAAATTTGAGCCTAGATCAGCTGGCTTGGATGAGAATGATCCAGCATCAAAGAAAAATTTAAAATGTTGACCTGCTATAACTAATTGCAAAATTATTCCTAAAGTTAATGTATTTGTTTCTATTTCCTATGTTAGTGAGTTTATAAGGCAGCAGAACCCAACAGGTTCCACTGTCCCTCTATTTTTTCCACTTTCCACTATTTTAGTTGAATAATAAACCTTTAAATTTCCAATTTTATTTGTAGCTTTAGAATTTCACTGAACATTTAGTGGATTTGATCATCAATTTTAGGAAACCCCGGCTGGTGTTTGAAGTTGCCCTAGTTTCTTTGCATACCACAATAAACATGGCTTTACTAGAGGTATTCTGGTTAGTGATTTTGGGTGTCACTCCTTGTTTTCAAGGCCAGTCATATTATTATCAGCATGCTCCATGACACTACCATCCTATTGCTACTAACATACTTTATATAATATAGACCTAACCTTTCTTATATTGAACACTCATATTGCAGTTTATGTCAAGAGAATGTCTATAACACTCATGTTCCCTTCGAGGTGGCAAGGAATTCACAGCAACACCACATGATAATTTAGTCACTAGTGAAGCCAAAAAAGGGCACCTTGGAAGGTGCCATAGCATAGGGAACTCAAGAACAGGATGTACACCATATTAAAAATAATTAGATAACAGTTAAATGACAAAACTCGGTTGGACTCCAAGAGGGAGTCCATAACCAAGTTTAAATTAGATGGGGTGCTTGCGTGCCTCGATCTGGAGGGGACCAGGACGGCCCAGGTGTTCACAAAATTTCAATGTTAATTTTGATATAATAGAATGGCCTATGTTGTTGAGAACCTCCTTGAGGAGGTTCGTACACAGATCCACCAAGGAACCATACAAAATTATTTAAACCTAATGGGAGTTAATTAAAGCAAGTTGACCAACAAAGAATGTTGGTCTCATGGATTCATTAATAACTACTTGGGGGAAATTATCATTCCACATGAGAGGTAATAAGCCTTTCATTACCCTTAATTGTGTCATGTAACCATGACATTACCCTCCGTTATGTTGGGGCTCCACCCCCTCCAGGGGCTTCTGACAGGAATAAGTCCTTGTGAGCATGGGCCAGCTTCATAGCTGCAATGCCTTGGTTAGACTTGCGCCATGCTGCCCCAGAGAAGCGCTCATGGAAACCTCAATCAGGTATTGGGTATGGACGCAATTGCACGCTGGTACCAAACTTTTCTCAGCTGTGTCAAATCCCTTCCAGATACCAGGTACTTAAGACTTATTTTTACATGATGATAAGCTACAACATCCTTTACTTTCCACTCTGGTGCCTCATCGGCGAGGTAAGACTCTGGAGTCTCTGGTGAGGGCTTTCAAACAATGTCAGCTTACTTTTATTAAAGATGGTGAAATTCTGGAATGATGAGGGAAAGTCCAACTGGTACAAGGCATGGCCCACCTTTCTGATAATGCGGTTAGGCCCTATCCTCTTTGGTCCCAGATTTTGCATGTCTGATTGATTGGGATATTTCTATCCTCAAGCATCACAAGGTCCCCTTCCTTATGTTCAAAGTTACCCATCTCTTACCATCAGCGTTCTCCTTATAAGCTTGCATAGTTGCATCCAAATTCGTGTTAACCCCTTTGTGTACTTTTTGATAGTCTTATCAAGGTCCACCACCACTTCCATTTTGGATCCACATCTAGACTCAATGTTAAAGGTGTGGTTAAACCCATAGTTGATGAAAAAATAACACCTGATAGATACATGTTGAACGTTGTTAGCTAAATTGGAGTATGAGTAGATGGGAAGCCCAATCTGAATTATCCTCAGAATTGTAACCACAGGAACTGTTCCAAACATTAATTTACTCGTTCTGTCTGCCCAAATGGTTAGGCATGATAGCCGGTAGAAAGCCATGGAAGAATTTGAAGAGTTTTACCCAACTCTTCCCAAAATACAGAGGTGAACTGGGGTACACGATCTCTAATTATCTCCTGAGGCAATCCATGAAGGGAAAATACATGAGACACGAAGAGCCTAGCCATCTCTGCTACAGTTACTGTGGTGTTACAGGGAACAAAATGGGCGAAATTTGATAACAGTATATCACTACCAGGATGGCATTATATCCCTCATATTCAGGTATCACCACATAAAAAATCCACTAATAGGGAAGTCCAGTGATTTTTGACCTTTTAAACTGATACAAACAATCTATTGAGTGACTGGCAATTTGACTACATCCAGTTGAAAACCAGGCACTCCTTACACTACCTAGCACCTGCTAGGCTAATCCCTTCCAATTAAAAGTACAGCGAATCAGCTCCAAAGTCTTCGCCTTCCCAGGGCGCCCAATGGCTATCCCATCATGATGGTCCCAGATGATTTCCAGTCAGAGTGGCCTGGCAGGAATCCATAGTCATTCCTGAAACTACCTTTTCTCGTCCTTTACATGGTAACCTCTTGTAATATCTTCCTGATTTAACCTGCTCTTTGCTAGAACCATAGTATATTCTGATGACAAAGACTAAGAAAGAACAACCTTTCTGAACATACCATATTCCTCCGCGTTTTCCATAGGATCAAGCGCTGGCATGCATGCCATGGGAGAGGGATGTAGGGGTACAATCTTACCTGTCAGAATCATAAAATGGGTATTTGTACCTTTACCTCCATAGGATCTGGAGCTAAAGCAGGGTATCGACTCAAAGCATCTGCCAAACCATTCTCCTTGTTCTTCATAAACTCATAAGGAACACAAACTGGCCTAGGGTCCCATGCCAGCAGGTTTGCCGTGGGGTCAGGACATGAGGAGCGTGGTAATACAACAAAGCATTATAATCTGTACATATGTGTAATGGTTGAGATGAGCCATGTAAATGATGACGCCAATATGTCAGCGCCTCTATCACTGTTTTTAACTCATTGTCATAAATTGCGTAGTTTAACTCTGGAAAAGACAATTATATATAAAAGTATAACACAGGATGCTTAATTACAACTTATCCGCTTGTAACAAGGCAGAGCTATTATAAAGTTGGAAGCATCAGTAGCCACCATAAACTCTTTTTCTGGAACTATATGGTAAAGGACGGATTTAGACAGCAGGGTGCATGTTACCGCTTGTAAGGTATCATGCAGAGCAGAGGATCACTGGAGCACCTTTACTCCACACACCTTATACAAGAGCGCCGCCACCTCAGAAAAATTTGGTTTGAATTTCTTAAGGAACGTGAAAATCCCCAAAAACTCCTTAATTTCTTGACCAAGGTTGGGGTGAGTCACTATTAAACCGCCTTCTCCTTGTCTGGAAATAGAATATGGCCCTGTCAAACACAACGCTGCTCAGGAAGGTTACCTAGGACTTGAAGAACTCACACTTACTGAATTTCAGCATAAGGTCAGATGCCCTCAAATGCTCCGCCACTTGTTTAGGTGTTTGCATGGGATGCTTGATTGGGGGAAAACATTAGAATATCATCCATGTAGGCCACCGCGCATATACCCAGCAGTACCACAAGGCTGCATCTATATGACATTGGAAAATAGCAGGTGCATTTTTTAGCCCAAAAGGCATAACCCAAAACTGGAAAATCCCCTTTCTGGTTTGGAACGCAGTTTGCCATTCCTAGTACTTCTTAATAAATCTGATTAAACGCGACTAGGCAATCCATTTTGGAGAAGACTCTAGACTTCTCCAAGTAGCGAGCAATCTGTAAATCCACTGGATTAGGATCAAAATCTGTTACTGTGACCTTGTTTAGGCTCCAATTATCCATGCATGGAGTAGAGTACAATCTGCTTTCTCCACAAAAAGAAATGGAGAGCATACTGGAGAGGCACGCTGAAATATTGCTCCTTCAGCTAACTTCTCCTTAACCCACACATATAGGCTTCTTCATCCCATACAGTTAAAGGGTAAATGGAATATAATATATGAACCAGATTGACAGTATGTTTGAACTCACAATCAAACTCTAAATGGGCTGGCAGTACACTGGCTGAAGCCGCATCAAATGAATATTCCAGTGTTTTCAAACAAGAAGTCAAGGGTACCTCCAAAATGAACTTCAACAGAGGTGCAAAGCTGAGTGTGTGGACCTTTGGCAATTTGGTAAATTGCCCTGAGAGTCAGCTTCAGACAAAGGAACAACTAATTCTTAGTCTTTTTTCGAGATAATGAAAAGGTAATGTCTTTCATGTTAGTCCTGACATCAGATTTTCGCCACCACTCTAATCCTTAAAGAATGGGGTACAAGAGGTTTTTGATTGCCTGGAAGTGGTCAGCTAAATGATATTTTCCAACTTGATAATCCACCAACCTCAGGACCTTCATTGTGGGAATACCTTGGGAGGCTCTTCCCCTAACCATACCCTCTGGTAACTAGTTCAACTCCCGGTAGTCAGCTGGGTCCTGGTGAATAAAATTCTCTGAGGCTATCATATCCAATAAAATGCTTGTGCTGATTTTCCCTAAAGGGGATAAAGTGTAGCAGAAAGTAAAATATCCATAATAGTCTTTATTCATAGAAGATATCGCCAACACATCACCAGAAAATCTTCATCAAGCATAAGCATGCCTCCAGAATAAGTCTTTGCATTATAAAATGAAGAGGGATAATTAGCCACTCTCTATACTGAGGTCACTTATCCAACCACATTTTCAGCAGTAGCATAAATATTATCATATTGTAACAGCACCTTTTTCTCCACCTCCCATGTCCTGAGAATCATGGGAAGGGTCTAGAGCGGGTTCTCTGGGGTAATCTGGTATACAGAAATGGGTTTCATGCTAGAGCCACAAGAGACGATACTTTGCTCAATTGAATTTAAATAACTCACATCATAAAACGCGTTTTTGATAATCAATAACACCATGCCTGATCTGATAGCTGGTTGTTTGTCGTTATTTAAAGACATTACCATGAGACCCTTCATTTCTGATTTGCCAGACCATCAGAATGGCTTGAAAAGGGAAAGTGATATCCAATGGCTGATTAAATTAAATTGGGGCTAAACTCATTTGAAACCCCAAATTCTGCAAAATAGATGGAGGATTGGTGGGAGGCCCTGCCCTATTCAAAGGAAAAATCAATAATTCAGGCGTCATATTTATAGGGCCATTGCGGGTGACATCATAGCATCAGAATCAACTGAAACATTCAATATAGATCTGGGGCTGTATCCCTGCTCGCCTTCAAATTATGAAAACTCAAAAGTATGGAAGGATAAAATTAAATCTTTAACAGAGGCGCGCGCAAGGTTTTGGGGCCCTTATTTATAGGGGCCCCTTGGGCAAAACCATAACAGCCTTATTGCCTGGCCCCAGTCCAATTGAGTCAGGGATTACGCCCCAAAGAGCTTCAATCAACTGGTCAAAGCTGGGATGGGAGCTTGCCATACTGGGGAGTTTCTATGGGGAGTCCAAGGTAGAATGGAGGGATGACGTTTTGACGATGTCTGACAAGGGTAGAGTCTGGTCCCTATCGCAAGATTCATTTAATACTTTCATTGGGCAACCAGCATGGCACAGAGTGAAGATCTTGAAGAAGTTTGAACGGAAAAGACATTCAGGTATTGCTGGTCTAAAATATACTCCAAACCCTCCACTGATTTCCACAACAGCGGCTGTTCATGGAACACTGCAAAAACCCAGTCAGCTGCATCAGACGACAGCAGATACAGCAAATTCACCTCAAGTAAAGGTGGATGAGAACCATTTGAATTGTTATTAAAAGAAGTTTTTTAATGAGAGGGAAGCAAGAACCTGTTGAATTTCTAATAATTTTGGAGGAAGTCACGGAATCATGACAACAGGATCATAAAGAATACAAGTCTACCAAGTACAAGCCTGAAGGGTGGGCACTTCCCAATTGGTGATAGCGAGAATAACTTCAAGATGTACAACTAATAGACTAAATAAAAATTGTGAGGAGCAACATTGAGACTGTGAAAATTAGACAGTGCACCCAGTTTACACTCAAAGACAGCCCCACATGGGTAAGATAGATGTACTTATAGTAATTAGGAAGGTCAACTAATGTTAAGAAAATGTCTGTTGATCTATTATGTCCTGCAAGGTGGTGCAGAATGCACAGCCACACCAAAAGGGAACTAGTCACTAGTAAAAACAGGAAAAGGGCACCATGGAAGCTTCTGGAGCATAGGGGACCCAAGGACAGTGTGTACAACATTTCACAGATAATTAGATAACAAATAAATTACATAACTTGTTTTGGACTCTAAGGAGAAGTCCATAACCAAGTGTAAATCAGTGTTATGTTGGGGTGCCTCGATCTGGAGGGGAACAGGGTGGCTCAGGTGTTTACTAGATTCCATTGTTAATTTTAATAATACAAAATATCCTATGTTGTTGGGTATCGGACATTTGCCCTCCAGTCTTCATGATAAGAATGTTTTGGGGCAAAATCGACCGAAAAGGGGAGATGTTGGACATTTTCAACTTCTCTATAATAAGGTCATTTGAATAATGATGACTATTTAATTGGCCAAAAGACCCTAGCCAATTCTCAGTGGAGCCCCACAAATTGGGGCAACACTATAATGAATACTAACTGGGCAAATAGCGCCAAGTCAGGAAGTCAAATTTCTCTGACCTCACGGTTAAACCTGGGGAGCCCATTGAAGGTTTCTCCACAGGTTATGACTAGTTCAGAGCCAGCATTGAAGCGGGGACCACCCCCTTTTATAGGCTTGGTGGGGGTCCCCAGGGTGAAATAATTTTGCTAAAGGATTTGCTGAAATTTGATAAATTGTTACCCCACGGGTACATATTGCCAATGATACTCTCCCCGTTAGTCATTCATCCATAGTGAAGCAAGCTTCCTGAGCTTCAATAGGGCAATTATGGATATTTCCTTATTGGACAGTACCAGGCTGTTTTAAACTTACCAATATATTTCCTTCAACCCTTGATAACATTTTAAATATTGAATGGTCGGATATCAAGAGGGCTCATTCTTTTCCTTGAACTGCCATCGATAAAGCTTATAAAATCCAACTTTATAATTTATTTGTGTTTTTAGCCTTCTTATTCATAAAACTATTATGGATTAGTGTCGTCTATGCACCAGCGAGCATTAAAAAACAGAATTCCCACAAAGTGGTGCTTGCTACAGGTGGTAACCTGTACAAAAAAATTTTAAACATGGATGCTATAAACGTTAGTAACCCTCTAACTCTTCTCTTTCCTTCTGAACCAATAATAGTTGCTTTTGAAAAGCAACTAGCAAGCGCTTTATCCCGCCTTAAAGAGCTTGAGCATCGCCCTTTCAAACTCCCCCTTAAAGACAAGCTCACCCCTGGTTAGGGGAGCATTGCCTCGTTTTTGTATGTTTGTGAATCTGTAATGCAAGACTCATCGGACAAGCACAGATTAAGCACATCCTCCCTTACTTAAGTCGTCTAGCACAAGAGATGATAGTTTATACATGGATAAACTGCATACCTGGGCAGAGGTGAAAGAGGCTCTTTTGACTAAATTCGGTTCAAAAAAGAGTCTCAACTGGGATAACCAGGCCTTTATGTACTTTAGCATGTATGATGACAAACCAGCTGCTGTTTTTGCTAATCAATTTTACCTCGCTGCTCAAAGGTTGTCATCATCTAAGATGCTAACCCTAAATGATGTTATCGCTGCCATGTTAACTGGGTTAGCTTCTCAACCCTCTCTCACCAGACATATCATTTCAGTGAAATGCCAATTTATAACCATCCGTGACATAAAAGAGCTTTGTGAAACGTTGCCAATTTCCATTCATATGCAACAACAAATGAAGCTGAGGTGAAATTTTCAGTTTTGACCGTTGAGTAACTTTCTTATGGTGAACAGTTGGGGGTGAGCCCACATGTGCCTATCCTCCCAGTGAAGCCTGCTTCTTCAGTGCATCTTAAAACAAGATATCACATCCTCCTGTAGTCGGAGACCTGTAAAGTAGTTACTTTATATCCCACACAAGCTTACTAAAGCTGCAGTGCCTTCCCCTCCAACCCAGATGGTAGTTGCCTGCCCTAAGGCTACCCAATCTCATATGGCCGTCTCCCCTACCTCAATAACGGCCTTACCAGTGGTTGAATATACCCTTGGAGAAGAATCTGAGGGGGGTTACAATGACGATTATTACTATATATTGGGAGCCCCCACGGAAGTAGAGGTTCCTGATCATTTGAATGCTGGAGGAGTAGAAAAGATTACCATACTTAAGAAAACTTACCTTAGCAAAATTCTAGGGTGTTTAAAAGTTATTGACACTTCCAGTGATGGCGATCAATTCTTAGCTGGCTTAACTTGACCTCTTAGCAGGTCCATCCTATGGAATCCATCCTGGATAAATACCCCAAGACTGCTCAAAAACTAACCTCCACATTTTGGCTCAAAAAGGTCTTTGCTTTGTCACCTAACTTTTGAGGAACACTCACCAAGGTTGAAGTGGTCATTCAAAAAGTCAGAGTATTGGCCATCCTGGACACTGGCTACCCAGTTAACACGATCTCCACTAAGCTTATCAAAAGATAAAGCTAGCGCCTGAATTGGAGTACACGCTAGAATTTGGTTCTGCAGGCCCAAAATAGTACCCATGTGACCAGGGCATACTCTTCCCTTCCCATTCTAATTGGGAAGTTTATCTTTTTGGTCCATACCATGGACTTAGAAAACAACGCTTATGTTATCTAATTGGTACCCAGTTTATGATTGAGTATGAGGTAATAATCAACATGAAGCAAGGTTTTCTCCTTACTTAACTATGAAGTCCCTTTATTTTTTTCCAATAAAAGAGTCCAGTAAAAATGAATACTCTTGCCTGGAGAGATACCCCTCTTTTTACTATGATTCTGCATACTCCACCTCTGAGGCTCAACACAAAGAAATTGCTTGATTCAGTGGATGCTAGGGACGGTATCCCTTTAGATGCTGAAGATTATCTCTTGATTAAGTCTGGTAACAATGAGAGGTTGACACACAAATCATGATTCAAATCCCACACCACTGTTTGTTACACCCCGTTAGTAAGAGGTGTTAGTCGCTTGAAGCCTCAGGTATTGCCTGGCATTCTCAATAAAGACTTCCAGAGGCCTATTACTCTGCTGTTGGGGAACCTCACCGCAAAGGACATAGTTGTAAGAAAACACCAGGAGGTTGGAAGAGGCTTGTTAGTCCCTGTGGAGGACATTGAACAAATTCACTCCATTGGATCAAAGTTGGATATGGGCCTGCCAACGGATAACCTGGTATGTACCTTACCCAACGTCCATATCTCAGATGAGCTGGAAAAGTTCACACTCTCATTGATGACTATAGCAACATATTCTCTAAATCATATAAGACTATGGCCGCATGAAGGGCTGGTGCCACTCCATTGATGTAGGTGATGCCCATCCCATTTAGTCAAAACCTTACTGCAAATCAAAAGTGGAAGAACAGCAGATGAGGACGGAACTCAAGCAGTTACTAGACGCAGGGTTACTAGTTCGTCACAAAGTCATTGGTTTTCCCTTAGTCACTAATTAAAAAGAAAATAGGAGATTATTAGATAGTCATGGAGTACTGCAAGTTAAATAACCTTACAAAAAAAGGATTGATATCCTCTCCCATGCATTGATGACGCCCTGACCCAACTCTCTGGCTCTAATTTCTTATCCGCCATGGACTTGGACAGCGGCTATTAGCAATATGACCCCTTCTTCTCAGGATCAGGATGGATGCGCTCTTATTTGTAGTGAAGGTCTCTTCCAACCCACACGATTACCTCAAGGGTTGTGCAACGCACCTGCTTCTTTCCAGCATGCGATAGATCATATTTTGCATAACATGAAGTTAAATTGTGTCATCATCTATCTTGATTACATTACAGTGTTCTCAAAAACCTTCAAAGAACATCTTATTCACCTTAAGGTGGTGTTTCAACGGTTATGTAAGTCAAATATTAAGATGAAACCCTCGAAGTATACCCTCTTCCAAAGGTAATTGGATTTCCTTGGCGACTCCATATCCCAAGAAGGAATTCAACACATGCAGGACAGGTTCTAAGCGATCTCAAAAATGATTTACACTGAAAATTTATGTATATTCAGGTATTTTTAGGGATGATTTGTTATTATCATCAGTTTATCCCTAAGTTTGCCCAGCTCAGCGAGCCTCTTGTCCGCCTATTGAGCAAAAAGCTCCTTTTCAGTGGGGTTCTAAACAGAAGGCCGCTTTTGAGGTGATAAAGAAACTGCTGAAATAACTCCCTATCCTACGGTACCCAGATTATAAAACCCATTATCTTGTTTACTGAAGCCTTGGACTACGCCGTTGGGGTCATCCTAGCCCAATTAGATGAAAACAGTGTAGATCATCCCGTGTCCTATTTCAGTAAGATTCTTTCAAAGCGGAAGTCAACTACAGTGTTACAAAGAAGGCGTGCCTTGCTGTTCTGTTTACTGTGAAGCACGACTGCCCTTTCCTATATGGGACCACCTTCAAAGTAGTTACAGACCATTCTTTGTTGAAGTGGTTACAAAGTATGAAGGATCCTAATGTCCAGTTATCTCTATGGGCTCTAAAGCTCCAGCCTTATGATATGAAGATTGAAAACCATTCTGGGACCTGTAACATGAATGGTGATGAATTGAATTAGCTACCAGGCCTTCACTTAGATAGTAGTTAGGCGGAGAGGTTAAATGATCTTATAATGACCCCAAAAAATGAGAGGATGAGGATGATACAGTTAAGAAGATGTTATCTGGCCCTCCCAAAACACTAAATTGGAGAATGGGAAGTTGTATAAGCAGTTGGGACAAAATGGCTTCCTTACATTTGGCCCTCAGAATGTGTACCTGCTATACTGGAAGCTCACTCCATTCTAGGTCATGGAGGGGTAAAGAAAACTTATGAGTGGTGTCTGGTTTCCCCTAAGCGCGCTAGGGCTAACTTCGGGAACCCAACAAGTGGGCTAACTGCAAGGAGCTAGCGTCATCCAAGAGGACAGGGGCAGCTCCAGATATGACAATGGACAAGACTCCATTCATTTTGATAAAGTAACTTAATAAATCTATAAGATAAAATAGATCTTATGATTGGAAGTACTTTATTAAAATAATATTTTGGGATATTTATAGGGTATTTGGGGACATGTGCCTCAAGGATCATCATGTCCCCATTCAAGTAGGGTTTCTCCTGGCCTTCTGGATTGCCCACTATTCTGACCCTTACTTGGATCAAGCCTCCTCGTGACCAGGGAAGTTGATATCCCAGGTCACATGTCCTAAAGGAAGGGAATATACCATTTCCTCAAATTTGGGGTAATTTATACAAAGCCCCAAATTCGATATACTTGTAGATTTGACTCTAATTATCAAATCTAATAAGCTGTTTAGGATTTACACCCCTCATATGGGGATATTGGTCCTTCCCCTGGACAAGGCTTTCACCTAACCCAGGGAAAAACCTGACAGAGCCCTCTCCAAGCCTTGACCTAGGGGAGCAAGTTATGGCCTGAGGGTCAGAGGACTCGAGTTTGGGGGTGTAAAGAGCCTCAGGCAAAATGCAGACCAGGTCAGTGATAGTGCCTGGTGTTGTTAGGGTTTAAAGCTGGAAAAAACATCAGCTAAGGCCCTCAATGTTGACTCGGAGGTCTTAGGCATAAATAGGGCTTAAAGCCAGACAAAAACATTGGCTAAGGCCCTCATTTTTGACTTGAAGGTCTCATATGTAAATATGGTTTAAAGCCAGACAAAAACATTGGCTAAGGCCCTCATTTTTGACTTGAAGGTCTCATATGTAAATAGGGTTTGAAGACAGACAAAAACATCAGCTAAGGCCCTCTTAGTAAATTTGGATTAATCTTTGGATAAGGTAGCTTTAAGCTCCTGGATCCTCAATTCGCTGCTATCTGAGCAAACTAACTTTTTCATAGTGGCTGGCTTCAAGCTGCCATTTGGTTTTGAGGTGAATCATCTTAAGGTCCGCTAACTCCAGCCTAAGCTGCGAGTTTTCAATTGTGAGAATTTTGATCCGGTCAGTCTTTTCCCAGATTTCTGACTGAAGGCTGATCAGCAGCCTTCATTCTCAAATAACCTCCAACTGGGAGACCTTCAACTCTGCCTCCATCTGAGCCATCCGTTTATACATCTCCTGCGCCATCCTGGCCATGTGGGCTTCTGCCTCTTCAAACTTTCAGTTCATCTCAGTTGCCATTTGAACCTGGCATCTGGCGATCACCTTATCTGCCAGCAGTTTCAGGTAAGGCTCAGGGAAAAGGTTGTCAACAGTGGGTAGTACGGGTGAATGACCCCACGAGCAAAGATGACCAGGCGATGGTAGGGGGTGGCCCCCTGAAGGTTCCAATAGGGGGGCCTCTTCAAGCGATGCCAAGTTACCATCTCAGGGTTGGGGCGAGCAGATCTCACTTGCAACTGAAAGCAAACTTTGCAACAAAGTTCAAAAGTGAAACGAGGAGTGGGCTGGAAGGTTGACATTGATAGTGGAGGTGACATCAGCCAGTTTATCAGGCTTTCCATCTTCAGGACTCTCATCTTCATTGGGATTGGTGCTATCCTAATCAGAGAGTCAAACTGGTTAATCTAAATTAATTACTTTGATTATATTTGGCACAATTTCAGGAGGGGCGCTGTCAAAACTGGGAAGTGGTAGCATTTCCAGAAAGGAGTCATCAAGCTTCACTTTTTCTTGACTCTTGTCTTCATTGGGATCAGCGCTATCCTAATCTGAGAGTCAAACTGTGTCATTTAGATTATTTATTTTATTAATATCTGGCCTTATCTTGGGAGGGGCGCAAACAAAATCAGAAAGCGGTAGCATTGCTGGAAAGGAATAATCATTCTCCACTTTTTCTTGACTCTCATCTTCGTTGGGATTGGAACTATCCCAATCTGAAAGTCAAACTGAGTATTCTAGATTTTTAGTTTTAGTAGCTTGAGGCCTGATCTCAGGAAGGGCACCATCTAAGTTAGGAAGTGGTATGACTGCAGTAAAGAAGCATTGAGCTTATTCTAAATGGTGCAAGGGTAAGTCCCAGGTATTTTGCCTGTCGTTTAATGCATCATTGCACCAATTGTGTTTTAGGCTTCCAGCAAATTTTTGAAGCTTGTCAAGATTGGAAATTGATTCTTTACTTGTCCCAACTTTGAATGGGGGATTAAATTTATCTAAATAAATATTAGGGAGGTATTAAAAATAATTGTTTTTGTTGAAACTTTAGCACTCAGATCATTTTGATTTTTTTTTCATCTAAAGGATGAGTTGTAGCCTGGGCAATTTCTTTTGGGTTTTGTCCAAAGCTGAAAGGTCTTTGAACATAACCTTTTCACCACAGTAAACTGGTCCTAGCGCCCAATAGTCATCCAGCTGGATGATGTCTTCAAAGGCTTCCTCTCTCCGAGCATCCCACATCCACTTGATCCACAATGCTTAGTCCCTGTGATAATTTATTGCCTTTGTTAATCTTTTTATTTTATGACGCTGACATTTTGGATCAAGTTCATCTTTTTTTTATTCTTCAGGCGTATTTAACAGGTCCATCATGGGCTTCAGCTGAATGGGAGCTCAGAAATGAAAAAAGTCTTTGGGGGCACACTTGGAGAATTTTCTTTGGAATTCAGACCCAACGGTGTTAAATCTTGGACATTCCATTGGAGGTAAGTGAGAAGATCGGTATATGGTATGCTCACGGTGGTTTTATCATCGTCCAGGGTTGAGATTAACACCTCAGGACGCGCCGGGGAAGCAACCCTGTAGTGGCACCAGTTGTCAGGTTTCCTCAAGATGTGCTCGCTGGTGCTAATGCTGGGGAGCCCAATAAGTAGGCCAACTGCAAGGGGCTAGCATCAGTCAAGAGGACAGGGGCACTCTGGATGCAACAATGGACGAGACTCAATTCATTTAGATAAATTAACTTAATAAAAATTTAAGATAAAATAGATCTTATGAATGGAATTACTTTATTAAAATAATATTTTGGATATTTATAGGGTATTTGGGGACATGTGCGTCAAGGATCGTCACGTCCCCATCCAAGTAGGGTTTCTCCTGGCCTTCTGGATTGCCCACTATTCTGACCCTTACTTGGATCAAGCCTTGCTCGTGACCAGGCCAGGTGATATCTCAGGTCACATGTCCCAAGGGAAGGGAATGTACCATTTCCTCAAATTTGGGGTAATTTATACAAAGCCCCAAATTTGATATAATTGTATATTTGACTCTTATTATTGAATCTAATAAGCCGTTTAGTATTTACACCCCTGAAATGGGTTATCAGTCCTTCCCCTGTACAAGGCTTTCACCTAACCCAGGGAAAATCCTGGCAAGTGGATTAAGGATTGATACTATTGGGACAGAATTATGGAATCTATTGTTGATGTATTGGAAGTCTGCCTCACATGTAAGAATCAATCCAGTTTCAAGACTAGATACCATTATCAACCAACTACCCCTCAACAACTGTTACGCACCATCAGTCTGGATGTAGTTGTTCCCTACCCTCAGACTACTGGGGAACAGATTTATCCTCATAGCCTTTGACCACTCCATTAAGTGGGTTAAAGCCGTGGCTATCCCTGCCTGAGTGGCAAATGCCACAGCCACATTTTTACATCATGACATTTTTCTTGACATGGCTGTCCACAGGTACTAATCTTCAATAATGGTAAGAACTTCACCTCCAGAATGGTCAAATCCTGGCTACCTCAATGGGAGCCCAAAACCTTTTCTTGGCTCCGTACAATCCATCTACAAATAGGACAGTGGAAAGAGCAAATGGAACTTTGGTTTTCATTCTGCAAAAAATGGCCTCCTCTGAACCTCTTCACTGGGATCAATGCCTTCCCAGTGCCCTTTTGGCCTACCATATTTGTTATCACCAGATTTTTGTAAATGTCCCCATTCCATGTCTTGTATGGGTGGGAACCAGGAATACCCGCTTTATTAGTTAAAGATGTATTCTCCTCTAGAGTTGAGGAACTCAATAAAGTCATGAGAATCTTACCTCAGTGCATCATTCAACTATAATATGAGGCTATGAAAAATTTAGCAAACTAGTGACTAAATAATGGCAGGCTACTAATGAGCTCAGAACCCCCCTACCTACCTTCCAAGTATCTGACATGGTATTATACTAATATGACTGCATTACCCCTAGATGCGTAAGCTTGGATCAATCTGGGAGGGTCCCTTCACTATCAACTTTAAGAGAGGTAACGAGTATTCTATAAAGTCCTTGTCTGCTGGGATTACTATTAACTGGGTACATGGCCGCTTCTTACAGCTTTATTCTTCCCATATTCTTGAGGGGGTTGATGTTGGACATTTGCCCTCAAGGCTTCATGATAAGAATTTTTTGGGGCAAAATCGACCAAAGATGGAAAATTTTGGACATTTACAACTCCTCAATAATAAGATCATTTGAATAAAGATGACGATTTTATTGGCTAAAAGACCCTGGCCAATTCTCAGTGGAACCCCACCTATTGGGGCAACACTATAATGAATACTAACTGGGCAAATATCGCCAAGTCAGAAAGTCAAATCTCTCTGACCTCACGGGTAAACCTGGGGAGCCCATTGAAGGTTTCTCCTCAGGTATGAATAGTTCAGAGCCAGCACTGAAGTGGGGACCACCCCCTTTTATAGGCTTAGTGGGGGTCCCCCAGAGTTCAATAAATTTTGCAAAAGGGATTGAAAAATTTGATAAATTGTTACCCCACGTGTACATATTGCTATAGTTCACTCCTCATTAGTCATTCAGCCATAGTGAAACAAGCTTCCTGAGCTTCAATAGGGCGAATCTGCATATCTTCTTATTTGGGCAGTACCAACTGTTCCAAACTTACCAATATATTCCCTTCAGCCCTTGATATCATTTTAAATGCTGAATGGATGGATATCAGGAGAGTTCATTCTTTTCCTTGAACTGACACCAATAAAGCTTATAAAATCCAACTTTTTAATAATTTAGTGTTATTTATCTTTTTTATTCATAAAAATTAAAGTGGAATTCAGTGGCGTCCAGGCACCTGCGAGCATCAAAAAAGCTGAATTCCCACATTGGGGACCTACTTGAGGAAGTCTGCGCACATGTTCACCCATGGAACTATACAAAGATATGTAAAACTAATGGGAGTTGATTAAAGCATATTGACTAACAAAGAAAATTGGTCTCATGGATTTACTAATAACTATTTGGAGAAAATCATCATTCCAAAGGAGAGTTACTAAGCCTAAATAAACCAATAAATGTAAAGTAATCTTCTCTGCGGTACTTTAGCTTGAGTAAGTCTAAACTCATTTATCAACTGAAGCTGAATCATCACTTATTTAGCAATATTTTAAATTTAAAGGGTCTCTGAACCCAATTCTCCAAGCAATTGTAACATGCAATCCTTTATTAACTACAAAGCTGGTGCATTTTAATACCCTTGATGTAACTCTGGGCTGAACATCACATGCACCCTCAGGATCAACTTGGGAATATCTTGACTTTACCTAACATTGGTCCAGGTTATGCTTCAGGTCAGGGTGTCAGACATATGCCCCCTCAGCTGCAGAGGAAGAATGCCTTGAGACAAACTCATCCAAAATGGGGAAACATCAGCCATATATGATTTTGCGATGATTCTAAGTTTGATTTTAATAATAATATGATTGATTTCAATTTATTGCGGGGAAGGCCAACCAGGGGATGGACACTTCCAAATGTGAACACAAAAGAAAACAAAACTTAGTAATAGGGAAGGCACCCCAGAGAAGCGATGCTATCTCTTGTTGCCAGCGGGAACGCCACTATGGGGAGGAGGAGGGAACGTGTTAAGGGGCCATAGCCACAATAGAACACGTGTGGAGGAAAGGGTCCGAGTTGATGAAACAAACTGGGAACCAGGAGGAGACCAGCTGATGGCGACGCGGTGGGAGGTACACAAACATCCAAGCTTGGAAGTGATCCACCAAATGGGACCTGAATCTGTGGACAGCTTCTGGGAGGGTGGGGGTGGAGCCTGCGATGGCATCCAAGACAATCGTGTGGATAGTTTACATGGCGATTGCGACCACCAGAGCATGGAGGGAGGATGGAAGAGGGGATACCATGTCTATAGCAAACATATCTCTTTACACATTGAAGGGATGTGTTTGATCCTGTCCAAGCAGACGTTGAACCTCGCGTCAAATCACTTTAGAGGTAGGGCACTTCTCCAGGCGATGGAACAGCGTTCCATACTAGCCACACACAATGCAGGATGAGTGTAAAGTGTTAGAGCGCTCAGATGTACGGTACACCTGCCTCAGGAAGCGCCACACATAGGAACGGATTTGAGGCTGCAACAGAGGGTGGTGTGCGTATTTCAAATAGTCTTTTGGGTCTTAAGGGAATAAGGGATGTCCATCATGTCCAGGTATTCCACCCTGGATAGGGCATGGGGCCGTGTGGGGATCAAGCCATCTTGAATGGGTAACCCCTGTACCTCCTGTGTGAACTGAGGAGAGGGGCGGCCTCTCTGGGCTGTGTGTCCACTAATACGAATTCTCCACTCAGCGCTCCGCATGGAGAGAAGGATTCATTTGTAGTGGGTTTTAGTACCGTGAAGACCTGTGGCTGATGGGTGGGAAGCCAGATATTTCATCAATGAGTGAGGGTTTGATGGATTGTTAAGGCCCAAGGCGCGAGAGAAGTTGGAGCGGGCCGCGTGGGACCAGTGTTGGGAGGGGAGCGTAGGGGTGGTGACGGCCACAATCCAGGTGCCCAGGTTCTTGGCAGCATGGGCTTTAAAGTCGATCAGGCCCATGCCACCATGACGACAGGAGCCAAACATGACCTCAAGCCACACTGGCGGTGGGCGGCCTGACCATAGCCACTATTGTAGAAGGGCATACATAGATTTGAAAAAACCTGGGGAGAAGGCGATGGCGTGAGCTCCAAACCAGACTTTGGAGAGGAGCATAGAGTTGGCTAAAACAACCCTGCCAGTAAGGGAAGTAGGGTGGGCTCTGAGGGAGGCAATGCGCTTTGTCACGTTGTCTAGAATATGACTTTCCATTACTGCTGAGGCATACCCGCCTGCCTCCACCCACACGCCTAGATGGCGGACAGGCCCTATGGTAGGGCGTGGCACAAAGGGGAGCAAAAGTGGGGCGGTGTGGGGTGAGCAGGGAAGGCGAGCACGTGTGCGAGCAGATGGGCCAGGCTGGGCACTGATCTCTGGGGCCCAGCAGGTTTGATACTGACCAAGGTGGATGATTTCAGTTTTGGAAGCGTTCAGTGCAGCATTACTTACCCAGGAATACTCCTGGACGAGAGCTTCAAGCGCGCGTGCATCTTGATTATTAGACACCCCAACCTCACAATCATCTGCAAACGCCATCATCTTGACTGGGGCTTGGCCTGGTGCATGGACCCCAGTGAGGCGGGCATTCACATTTCGAAGTAGTGGGTCAAGGCTGAAGTTGTATAAGAGTGGGCTAAGGAGGTCCCCTTGGCGTAGGCCCCTTTGAGGGCGGACTACTTCTGTGAGGAAGCTGGGGCCACGCACTGCCTTGTTGGAGATTCCATAAGCAGCATCACCCAGCTGATGAAGCGAGGGGGCAAGCGGGATTGGCGGAGGCAGGCCCTGAGGTATTCCCAGTTTACTCGATCATAGGCCTTCTGTTGGTAAAAACCCCAAGTGCCCCAGAGGCCTTGGAATGGCATGTGTTAGCCACAGAGTGCACATTGTCCCAAATCGACCTTCTGGGTATGAAACTGAATTGTTCTTGGGAGATGGTGGCAGAGGCTACAATCCCTAGACGGTTAGCCATGATTTTAGTTAAAATTTTTGTATCCGTGTTAGTTAAAGAAATGGGGCGCCAGTTGGCTAGGTCTAGCTTATCCCCTTTCTTGTTGAGTGTGATTGTGAAGGCCTCTTGCCCTTCTGGTAGAAGGCGCGTATCCAGAAGGCTCTGGTTAAGGGAGGCAAGCAGTAGTGGGGATAAATATATGAAGTACTTCTTAAAGAACTCATATGGAATTCCATCTGGGCCTGGGCATTTCTGATTTGGTGCACCGCGGACGGTGGGCCAGAGTTTGTTTGGAGTAATCAAATTCATTAACTCTGGGTATCAGGAAATGGTGCGGATGTGAGTGCTATTGAGAAATTTCGCCATTTCAGCTGACTGAATTGGATCAGATGGTACAGCTCAGAGTAATACTTTTGTATTTTGATCACCACTTTGGCCAGCTTATCCGCGATGGAATTATCCGACCTCTGCACCTGTGTGTAGGCCACGCTCTGGCGCGGTGTGAAGAATTTTTTAAAAAAATAAGTGAAGCACGTGCCACCCTCTGTAATGTGTTTGGCCCTGTACTGAACACAAACCTGATGTTTGTGTTGCCTTTAAAGTGCGTTGAGGTGGGCGGCTGCTTCAGCCCACTTCCGACCCCAAGCAGGGCTGTAGCCCATGGCTGGGATGTTGGACTCCAGGTGTGCCAACTCTGCCAGAGCGCGTGAGATGATGGCTGATGTAGCTCGTGAGCGTCAGGATGAGAGGTGGCGAGAATGGCAGATGGTATCCACTTTGAAGGCTGCCCATGTGGAAATTGGGTCCATGAAAAACAGTGTAATAAACTCTTTTGCCAAAGTCACTGATTCCACCCAAGTGGAAAATCCTGGCAACGTAAGTTTGGGTAGGTGGAGTTTGCACCAATGCGGAGCCTGAGCCACTGTGACAGGTAAGTGGTAGGTTATTGAGATCAGCTGATGGTCAGAGAAATCGATTTTTGATGTGTGGAAGTGGGAAATATGAGATCAAAATTTCACCAGCATAAGGATAAGGTTGATGCGGGACATGGACCTTAGTTGTCTGTCATGAATGTGGGGGTGCAAAATGTTCTCGAGTAGCAGAGCATGCTGCAGCAGCGCGTCTAGCAACCCAAGGGTGGCCTTTAGAATGCAAAGTTCTACGTGACCCTGGGGGCGAGGGAGGAGGAAGGCTAATGGTCCGTGGATGTGTTTAGCCTTCAGTTCATGTCGCCAACTATGAAAGGGTCAGGTGGTACAGAAGGAATTTGACCAACGAGAAAAATTCCTGATGCTCTTATGCACAGGTCAGGGCATAAATGTTGATGATAGCATGCACCACATCAGCCCACGAAAATGTAACAATGAGGACTCAGCCATCAAGGAAGGATTCAGATGATAAAAAATTTAAAAAAATTGTTTTTCTGAACAAGCACCCCACAGTACTATGACCAGAAGGATAGGGAAGGGAGGAGCATGGTTTTCCAAGCATCCTTGGAACCTCATGGACAGTGGGACTCCTGGATGGCCAGGATGTCCACAGGTAAATTTTTTTGTAAAAAACTCAGTTTCCTAGCCCGGGATGGTGAGGCCTTCAGTCTGGCAATATTTAACGTCCCTAAAGTGAAGGCTTCCCCCATTGCACCTTAGGTGTGAGGGGGTGGGAACCCGGGCCCACCATCCTCCTCTGGATCCCCACGGGCCTTCACGGCGCCATGGGTGTTTGCAGCAACACTACCAGTAGATTTGTTAATTTTGCAGACAGGTTCACGTTGGCTTTTGCCTTCGCTTTTTGTTTCCCCGCTGTTGAACGGATTTTTGCGGTGCAAATGAGTTTGGTGCACCAAATTTTGGGTCAAAAAAATTTTCAGGTAGGTTGAAGACCAAGTCAGTTTTGATTGGGGCTTGGTTGCAAAGGTCTGGTGAGATCGAGTCACCCATTGGATACTCAGATTGGGTGGCCCAATTGGCTTGGACCTCCCAATCTGATTGGTTGAGGGATTCCTGAGTTGCTTTCACCACGAAGGTTTCGGTGTCCTCCTGGCGTTGGGAGTGTGGGATAGTGGAGGCGACTTTGGCCGCTTCCTTGGCCGTGGCCCTGTGGGCCTGTTTGGCCTTTTTTGGCCTTGAGGGGAGACAGGCTTTACTAGTAGGTAGCAGCCTTGTGCTCCCCATGGGAAGGCCACTTTGGTATTGGTGGTAGGTTCATAGTGAGCCTCCCCACTGGCCATGGCCGCCAAGGGGTGCTCTTGGAATGTGATGCCCTCCTTGGTGGGGCATGCATGTGCCTTATGGCCGAATGCATCACAGTGGGTGCAGATGGGGGGTGTGCTGTCTACAGTTACCCGGAAAGGGTGGGTGGTATGCCCTTTGATATTAATATAAGTGGAGTGTGAGATCTGGGTTAGGTCCTTCACAATCTCCTCAGTTGGAGTCAAAACTGCAATGGCTTTGCCGGTGCACAGGTGTGGCATCAGTGTAAAGCATTGCATCTTAAAGGATTGTATTTCGCCATATACAGTGAGACCCTCTTTCAGGTGCTGCTCCAGAATGGCACGCTTGACTTTTAGTGGGCAAAAAGTTGAACGTGAGGAAAATTTGGTTGAATTTTTGTCCATCTGGTGCGCTTGGTTTCAACGACCTGCTGCCCTTCAGGGGAGGTCAATCACTATGCGCACCACAGCAGCTTCATCTGCTGCCTCCTTGTTTTTGAAACCGAGATCCAGCCAACCGCATGACATGGAGTGAGGTGTGATGTACACCGTGGTCAGGAAGAAAGTGTGCACCTCCCCCCAAAATTTATCCCACAAAGCTGTTTGTTGGAAAACCAGGAACACCCAGACTCCATATTCCACCGACAAGAGTGTTTGAGAGTGCAGCGCATTGATGTACTGGTTACATCGCGCCTGCCAAGTGAGGATTTCTGGGGAAATAGTAACCACCAGTTTTTTATTTTTATCTAATCCGCCGGTTTCTCTGGGGCGTTTTCGTTTGTTGGAGGTTGTGGGCCTACCACCTTTGCCTCTTACCTTACTTTCCCAGCTGCTCCCTGACATGGGCGCAGACTAATCTCCTCTGTGAGATTATCAAACTAAATTCAGACTGGAATTGAATAAGTTGCAAAAGTGATTGCAATGAGAGAGAAAAGTTTTTAATTTTAATATTAATAATAATAACATTGACCAAAAGTCCTTGGTTGATTCTTGGTGGAACCCTGCAAGTTGGTGTACACAAATTTGAATTATTTCAGGAAGCTACCATAAAATTGAGTAGTAAGATTACTCCGCCCACTCCACGGACCCTGAGCATCCATTGCTTGGTACTCTCCCAGCCACCACCAGGTCCCTTCACACACCTACGCGGGGAACTTCCCCTTTTATAGGCGTGGCAGGGGCCCCCCAAGTTAAAATAATTTCCTCTGATGGGGATTGGATGAAGTTTAATAAATCATTACTGCACTGGTACATAATGCCAGCCATTAATTCCCCCTCTGTTATACAGCTAAGGGGGAATCAAGTATTTTGAGCTCTGATAGGCTGCTCTTCCATATTTTCTATATTTGATGGTAACAAGCCATACCAAATTTATACTAGTAAATTCCCTCCAACCTTTGATACTTTTTAAATATGGATTGGTTGGATATTGACGGGATCATTTTTTCCTATCTGACCCTCACTACTATTAAAAACACATAAATTTTAAGATTTCTAGTAATGCTTACTTATTAAATTTTTTATACCTTTATGGGATCCAGCGACATAAGCACCACCAAGCACAAACAGGCTGGATTTTTACAAAATGGTTCTCACTACAAGGTACCCTTGTACACCAAAAATAGTTGTTCTTGTAAAGCAACTAGCAAGCGTTTTATCCCA